>JANHFR010710487.1:0-10157 GCA_032468015.1 Mimophis mahfalensis | reverse complement strand
AGGGGGCGGGGCACTCACACGCAGGGGGCGGGGCACGCCTTTCCTAGATTTTAACACTTGGAACTTGACAGGTATGAACAAAAAGCAGCATGGAAGTTTGGATGTCTCAATAAGTAGACATTGCTTCCTAGCCTGTGAGGACAGTTCTTACTCACTGAGCAGAATAGCAGCACAGATGCCCACACACAGTTCCTACCTCCAGCATTCCAGAGACACTTTTTTCTAATTTGCACAACATTACCTTATTAAATACCAGTAGGCCTAGTATTCCTAATATGCTGTTTACCTATCTATCCATTAAACTAACAACATGTCCCATTTTAAAAAGACATGAATTAAAGTACTATCTTGCAGAATTTCTGCAAAGCATTAAAATTTAATCCTGAAATCCTGAGATAGAAAAAGAGTATTTGCTTGGTGCTAAAAAACAACAACAAAAACCCCCAAAGTGGCACCATCTGTAGTGTCATTTTTATTCCAAGTTACCAATTACCTCCTGAGGTCCAGACAGTCCCCACCTTCCGGAAAGCAGTGGAAACCTGGCTTTTCCAGCAGTCTTGGGGCTGTTGACCTCGCTATTGCGATCTGGTGAGGTCCGGCCTGAAAGGTGTTTTTTTTTTAAATGTTTAATGGGTTTTTAATGGGCTTTAATGTTTTAATAACTTTTATTATATATCGTTTTATATTACTCTGCTGTGAGCCGCCCAGAGTCCCTCGGGAGTTGGGCAGCATGGAAATGTGATTAATTAAATTAAATTAATTAAAGTTGGATTGATACTATTGAAAAGACATGTTTCTGAGGAGGTACATGAATATTTCAAGTACTTCAAGTACTTCATATTCCTGTTTGTGGATTTTTCCCACAAACCTCAAATATTTAGCTACTTTCAAGTCTAATGAAAGTGAATAAAATTTAAATCTCAGTACTTGTATATTAACAACTGCACAAATTAGGTTCCACTTATTTTTAAAATTGAAGTTAGTTAGCTTTTCTCAAATATTATATTTCAACAAGAATCCCAACAAGTTGCCTAGTTCTGGCTGAACCACTTTTTTTTTTTTTTTTGCTTTCTTGTCAGACTTACAAATGAGGCAGACTGTAATATAATAGTTAAATTATCTCTTCACATGCCATACTTCCCTACAGAACAAAGTTTTCTACAGCAGCAAATTAGTTGCTAAATAAAACTAGGAAGTTCAAAAATGAAGAGTAGGATGTTTATGCTTGAGTGTGGAGAGGCAGGAAAATCCCCAGATGCTCAAATCAGAATATCTTAGATAAAAACATTACAGAAGAACAATAATGACAAAGGACAATATCCTAGAGCTTCGAATCCAAATTCCACTAAGCATGTGGGTCTTACTGCTAAATAAAAAAGCTACATATAGAACTATAACCAGCATATACTCATATTAAAAAAAATCTTCAGTTTCTCTTCTTTTTCATTCTATCATTTCTTCCAAAGATTTCCCAAATCTTTCAGGACGTTTGGGACTGAATCTTGAAACAGACAGAAACTGGAGAATCTGTCCCCACAGTGAATGTTTTATATCATGGCAATTGTATTTCCTTCTTAAAACAGGGGTAGGGAGAAAAAGTATATTGTGGTATTATCACCAAAGAGAGGTTGCTATAAATTAGTTTATAAATCCTTAGTTTGAATTTTGCCTCTATAAAGCATTCACGAGATAGATTTAATAAAATTATTCTCTTTCAGGCACCTTCTTGTATCTGCAGTATGGTAATGTTTCCTGCTGGACTTTTGTGTGCACAACATAATATATCAGAAATACTTAAAATATTCTAAAATGCAATATAAACCTTAAATGTTAATTTTATTAACAGAGGGATTCATATTTTAGTTTGCCACAAAATATCCTCAGAATCTTTCCCTATTCTTACAGACTTTGTAGATTTTAAATACAGTGTTTAATTTTAGTTATTCTTTAATTTAAAGTACTTTAGAAATAAAGATTAGGTAGTACTACTCTATAGATAAAAATATTTGACCTATACCCATTACTGTTCTTGTTTCTTAAAAACTAGTTACACTTATTTCAAGAGTTATCTCTTGTCAGAATGAAAGGTAGAAATTAAGCTGTTAAGAAATATATAAATAAAGTAGAAGTAGGGATTGCAGCATTAGCATCACTGGTTTCAAAGAACAAATAATTTTCCAGGCCTAATAAATGTACTTTGGGGAGAAAATAATCAATGGATTAGATGTTTGATTATTTGTTTAAAATGTATATTAATTTTTTATTAATGTCATATTTTGATTCCCAAATGCTGACCATTTAAATAACAGTGGTGTACACTGTAATAGAATTTTAAATATTGAGGATGAACAGAGAAGATAGAACTTTCTAAAATTATTTGTAAAATCAGTGTAATATTATAAGTGTCTATATATAAACAAGTCTCAGTGAATCAAGGGGAAATTGCAGACAAATCAATTTTTTAGCCAGTACAATGTTTAAAGCTATGTGATACTGAACAAATATTTTTTATACCAGTTAGTACACATACAGTTGAAATTTAGGCTTTCTAGCACTGATACCTTCAATTCACTTTGAATTAAAGTGAATTCATTAATTCACTATGGAAAACAGAGCAAGGTTAACCTTTTTCATCCTGCCTCATAGGCTATTTTCTTGGTAGACTTGTAAGTCAATTTATTTGGGTTAATAACAATTCTTTCAAGCTTAAGGACTGCTAATTCTTACCTAACAACTTTATCCCTTACCTTTACTAACTTCAGGATTTTTAACATGTAATAAATAGTACCATGCCAATTTCTTGTAAACTTGCACTTTGATGTATATATAAACACATTGCTTTATTTCATTTCTAAGAGATTAAATACTTCTAAGAAATTAAATAAAGACATATTGCTAGACCTTTTTACCTATAAGAGATATTTCCCACAAAGCTGGGTAGTAAAGATTTATGAAGCTAAAATTTATGGTAAATCTCTATAAAAATCCTACTATGATTCAAAATGCAATGTTTTAAAACAAGGGTTCCATATTCAATTGATCTGTCTCCGCTTCTTCTTGTTCCACATATATAAATACATTGTGCACTCAGAAATTACACAGGTATCATTTTCAGGTTTCCTGGAGATAAAACAGTAGGTAAGATGTGGCTTTCCTTGCTAAAATCGCTGCTTTAAATCCAACATCTTTACCCAGTTTCTCATTAATTAATTAAAATAAGAACAGGATGTTTTTAATTGCATTGTTGTTCCACACATTTCATCCCCAGTCAGAACTGTTGTTTTCCTTAGCAGACCTTATGAGAAATAAAATGTCTGCACTAAACTGCTAGATGCACAAAAGGATTGGCTCTTTCATTTTTAAAATCTATGGGGAAGAAGGGATTTCAATGCGTATAGCTGGTCCTACAGGACTCTGAAAAAGTGGAAGCACATGCATATTGTTTTTATTTATTTATTTATAATTATATTTATATACCGCCCTTTTCCAAGAAGGACTCGGGGCAGTGTACAGGGCATTAAAAACACAAAATATAAAAGTTAAATATAAAAGTTAAAAACAAATTAAACTCAGTCATTGCCCAACATACAATCTTAAAACCCCCCTCAGTCTAGGCCGGCTAGAAAGGAGCGGCGGTCAGGAGCTGTACGTAGGTCCAATGGAAGCTGATTCCACCAGGTGGGAGCTCCTACGGAGAAAGTTTTCATGGAACTTTGCCCCAGATTGCAAGCTCAGCAGTTATGTCATGAAATACTATGAAATATGCATAGTAAGATGTGTGTATATTTAAACATGAGGATCCTAACACATGCATATATGAGGAGTCCTTGTTGCTCTCTGAGCTTGGGTTTCTTTTAAAAATTCCAATTTATATGCCACCCTTCTCCAGAGACTCAGGGCAGCTTACAATCTTTAGAAATAAAATTCAATGTGCTTAGCAATATCCTTCATTCTTTGCATATGCCTGCTTATTAGTGGCATTTTTACAAGGTCAGCTTATTGCCCCCAACAATCTTGGGTCTTCAATTTACCTACCTTGGAAGGATGGAAGGCTGAGTCAACCTTGAGCCTGGTGGGATTCGAACTTGGCTTAATTACAGGCGTTAAGTGATAAGTGCTGAACATACTGCACCACCAACAGAGGCTATTGCCTGTTTTCTTGCAGACAAATATTTCATTACCCAAACTAGGTAACATCAGTGCTGGTTACAACTAGTTTTGAGTGACGAAACCTCTTCAAGAAAACAAGCAAGCTCAGATAGCACTAAGCACCCCTCATTTCAACCCTGAGCTACACTATTCCCCTTTATTGGTACACACATATTATCTTTTTAGTGTAAGACTGATTTCAAACGTGGAAAAAAAAACTTCTTTGGAAGAATAGTTTCATATTAGTATTCAGAAAATGAATTTAAATGTTATGGTAATCTTATATTTTAAAACTTCTTTCCTTCTTCCTTCCTCTCCTGTCCTCAAACTTTTGATTTCTGGATTTTTTTTTACACTGTCTTCATTTTATTGTGTATCTAATGTAAAACACTGCATATCAAATGCCATAAATTGCTACCACAGCACATAGCAATTGGTAAAAATGTATATTTCCCTAGTTACCCTTGCTTTTATTTGTTGTTTTTCACTTCTAGAGAAGGGGGGGGGGATAAAAAGAAGACAAGAGAATTTATTTGAGGAATATTCAGCAGGGATTTTCTAAAAGTGGTATGAAAGTCTGCCTGCATTTTCGCCTTTGGGAGACAATCCAACCAGTTATAAATCTATTGCTGTCAATATCCTCCCTTCTCCTGTTCTCCTATCTATAAATATTTAGATCCTCTGACAACTAGGAATAAGAACACGATCCTTACTTATAAAATGGCCTTTTGCACAGCTCTCTCTATCACAAACCCACACAAACATACTCACAGTAACAAGTGTGTTTTTAAAAAAATCAAGAAATCAAGCTCTGAGAACATTTTGGTATGCAGTCATTGCTTGTACTGTAGTAATACCCGCTAACACTTCGAAACACATTCTTAAATTGGAGGTGCTGGTCCAAAATGTATATTATTACATGAGCTAAGTTTTAAAAGAAGTATTTCCAGTAGAGCAGAATATATGCCTCAGAGGGTTGAATTGTGAGTTTTTTGATGGTCTCTGAGTTTGGTTGTTTGCTTGCAAAGATTTCATTACCTGACTAGGTAAGATCTTCTATGCTAGTGAGTCTGGAGTTGTCTCCCTGTTTATATACAGTAGCTTGCCCTCTACATAATATACTAACCAACCTTAGTGCTTCTTCCCTCCTTTCTGTCTGTCTATCCCAGTGGTTCTCAACCTGTGGGTCGGGACCCCTTTGGGGGTCAAACGACCCTTTCACAGGGGTCGCCTAAGACTATCGGAAAACACATATTTCAATACAAATACAGTGTATGTGAAAATAATTTTATGGTTGGGGGTCACCACAACATGAGGAACTGTATTAAAGGGTCGCAGCATTAGGAAGGTTGAGAACCACTGGTCTATCCAGTCATAATTTCCTTACTACACCAAGCTTTACAGCATCCTTTTTGTCAATTTCTTGGAACATAAACTCTCAGTTCCATTGGGACTAATTATCCCAGGTTGTGGTTGGAATGGAATGGCCTGTGAATAACAACAGTGCCCAATAATGGCTTGTTGATCTGTGCAAATCCTAAATTGAGAATTAAATATCTGCATGAGTATATTGAGAACACTGAGCTTTCTCCCAGAAATGTGTGCTGATATAAAGAGATAAGGAGAAAAGAGGTGCCCAACCAACTACAGTATACAACTCTGACAACTTTGTGTACTCTAGGGGGCGGCTAGAGAGTAGGTAGCCAATTTAGAATAGTAAATGAAAGGATCAGTCTAGAACATGGGAGACCAGGAGCTGCATCTCTGCCATAGGCACAAAGCCATCTGGATGACCTTGAGCCAGTTAGTCTCAGCTGCAGGAAGAAGGCAATGGCAAGCCAAAAATATTTCCAAGAAAACAGCAAGACTGACTTCAAGACAAGTGCATTGGCACACACAGACACAGACAGAGTGCATTAAAACTTTAGATGACAGAACAGAAATCTGGGTTAAGTCAAGCAGTAAAGCATCTAACCCTGATACAGATCAGAAGGAAGATCTCCTCCCCCTAGGATACTTGGAAGCTCCACAGTAAAGGTCAGTCAATCAATGGGATTAGCCCAAAGGACAAGACAATATTTTCAAGCCACAATCCTACATCCACTGTGCCTTAATAGGTGTGCCAAACCTTCTAAATTAGGGGTCCTTTTGTGCAGGAGGGATCGATTATGTGGAGAGAAATTTTTCTGCAGATCAGAGTGGGCATGGTTTCATGTGCTGCCTGTATCCTGCAGATGGGGCTTCACTTGTTTCAGTGGCCTGATCACTGGCATGCCACAGACCAGTACTGGTCCATGGACCGGAGATTGGAGAACTCTGTTCTAAATGATACCATCATCCAGTCTCATGACTGCAAGCACCTTGTTACTGTGTTTTTTGATTGCCAGTTAGCTTCAAACATTATAGTACTTTTTGCTGTTTGCAGGAGATATCTTGTAACCATGGTGTTTTCCATGTGACTGAGCTATGTTTTAGTTTTATAAATGTCCATACTCTGTGTGCATGTGTAGGAGAAAAGTTTGTCTGGTTTCTCTTCCTCTTCCTCTTTTCTCTGTCACGCTGGCCGGGTAAGCATCTGAATCTGCTATCATGTAGATGGTTAGGAGTTTTTTCTCTTTTCTTTTCAAATGAAGTGTTTTTAGAATTTACCTCAGGTTTTGTTTTAATTATGTGCATGCAGGGAGATACTCAAAATCCATTGTACCTCTAGTAATAGAATAACTCAAATCCTCTTTCACAAGTCATGAAGGGTGTGAGGGTGAAATCTCACACTTTGAGTTTTTGCCTTGTCATGCCTTAAACAACATGGATAATATCCAGGTTAACTTGTTAACATGAAGCTGCTTTTTTTCTTTTGTAGTTTTTCAGTTGCACCTTCTCCAGTATAAATTGTTCATCATTTATTTATTTATTAAATGTATATGCCAGGGCTGTCAAACTTTCAGCCATGGGCCTGATGCATAACGCTCTGGCCCCACCCATGCCCAGTTTAGTGATGGGGGAAAAAGTCCCAATATATCACATGACACTGCCATGACAACATGAGTTTGACACCCTTGATATATACCATCCATCTCAGTATCAAGAGACATAGGGCTATCAAAGTAGAATCTCATAAAGCAGACTTAACTCATACCTGTCAAGTTGCAAATGTTAAAATACGGGAAAGGTGTGCCCCGCCCCCGTGTGTGTGCCCCACCCCACATGCGCATGCGTGGGAGGATTGCCAAAGCCCAGTGATCAGAGCACACTGAGAGGAAGGGGAGCGAGGGGGGGATTTCCTCCCCTTCCTCCCAGCGCGCTCTGTTGTGGGAGGATTGCCGAAGGGGGAGGAAGGGGAGTGTGGGGGAGTGCCTCAGAGTCAGAAAATATGGGAAATTTAAAAAAAATAAGGGGCAGGGCCAGAAAAGAGAGGAAAAAACAGGATTTCCCAGCCAATCCGGGAAACTTGACAGCTATGACTTAACTTACTCTAAATTTAAAGTGATTTCATATCAATAAAATTTGAGAAAGCACCTGCTGCCAGCAAGGTTACCCAAGAAGTTTCCAAATTTGACACCAAATTGCTGGAAGTGTACCTCCAGACGTGGGACCTACTATCACATGTGGTGGACATGCCCTAAAGTGAGGGAATATTGGGGTAGGATAAGGAGGTGGTTGCAAGAGATGAGTGGATGTACTTTGGATCTGAAACCAGAACTCGTTCTGCTGGGAATTACGCCAGATAAACTTGACAGGAAAGTAAAATATTTGATAAAACACGTCACCACTGGGGCAAGAATCCAGTTCGCACAAGAGTGGAAAAGTGCTATAACTGACGGGAAAGAGTCTGATCTAGAAGATCATGGATTGTGCCAAAGTGGATAGGCTATCAAGATTGTTAAATGATAAGGAGGATTCAGAATTCTATACTAGCTGGGAACGGTGGTATCAGTGGGTGAAGAATATTAAAGAGGATAGTAAGGAATTAATGTATGTAACTAGGATGGTAGATTGAAGGGTATTGCTTGTAATATTGTTATTGTTCTCGCACTGGGTTTTTGCTAGATAAAAAGGGCTGCTGATGGATATATCAGTTTCTTTGTTTTTTCTTTTTTTCTTTTTTCTTTTTGTTTTCTTTGTATACAGTGTATTTATACCTTGTTTTTAGGATGTCTTGAATACCTGTGTCTCAATCTTAGATGGTTGGTTCTTTTTTCCTTTCTTTTTTTCTTTTTTCCTTTTACCAAATTGTTGTTGTATCATGGAATTGTGTGTTTGTGGGTTTTTATTCTTAAATTGTAAATAAAGACTTATTTTATAAAAAAAATCTGAGAATGCAGCTCATTTGATCCATGTGACAAGAAAAACTGTAAATTTAAAAATTAAAGCCCTGGATGACAAGTCATCTTGCTTCCGTAAGCAAAATATTTTATTACTAAGTACTTTCTTTTTAAATGAGTCCAAGGCAATGTGCCAACTAGTTAAGAACTTTCAGTCACTACAAATGGAATACTATTAAGATAATATTGGTAAATACTTGCATTAGCCACCTGAAAATCTTAACAGTTCTATATAATTTTCAGTACACCACTACATTTCATTATTAATTCAAAGGAAAAGGAAACCCTTAGCCATTTGTAATGAAAAATATTAACAGTTTGTTTGTTTATTTATTGGATTTCTATGTCCCTCATGTCACTAATTCAGCAACTCTGGAGAGCTTATAATAGAATAAAAGTTAAAAAGTATAAAAACAATTACAATAGAATAAAAAGCTAAAAATTTAAGTTAAAAACACAGATGATAGGCAGCTGGAGAGTTAGAATCTTCTCTATTCTGTCAGTCACCCTTAATGTACTGGATCTCTATGAAGGCTCTAGGTCAGGCAGTGGAGCCAAATTTTTAGGCTCTTCAGGAAAGCCAGAAGGGGGCAGATTTGACTTTTGACAGATAGTTATACTTCTCCCACTTGAAAGCAGCAAAGATGAACTTCTGTGAGTGTTTTTTTAAAAATTATTATTATTATTATCTGGCTTCCCAAATACAGCAGTACTTTGATACTTAACTGCTTTCAAACTCACTGAATTAGAAAAAATCTGTTTGGTACTCCTGGAACCAATTAATGAGTGCTGAGGTACCACTGTACAGTACCCAATGAAAGAATCTGCGTGGGTAGAAATGACTCCCCATTACAGAAGTTAACCTTCAGGCATGGCAGTCATACTTGTCGTAATCCACTCAAACCCAGTAGATACAGTCATTATTTCTGAAGCCAATAGCTAATTATGGCTACAAATGTAACTCAACCCTTTAAAAAAGGTAACAAATTGTATCCAACTTTGGTTTTTTTCTTACAATTCATCATTTTAAAACATGCTTTATGCATGCAGCTGCCTTTAGTCACCAGTGCATTCCTACATGACTGAGTACTCAATTTTTTCTTAAATTATGTATCAGGAGAATGTTACATTAAAAAAAAAAGAAAACAAAGACGGAATAATTGTGTCTATCTATTTGTGTGTTTCTAATTTCTAATGAAAATTGGTTCTGTAATTGGGTCTCCTGATATTACTAAAGGTTTTTTCCCCAACTTCTTAAACTATCTTTAGTTTTAGGTTCACTTATTCAGTGATGCAAACTGTGCCTCTGTAATAGGTAATGATGCAAAGGAAAACGTCTAGAGATAGTTTTGTTTTACTGGTAAGATCTTGATTTCATAAAAATGGACCAACAGGAAAAAGTATTGAAAGTTCTACCAGCTTAGGCATTTTTTTCCGTGAGGCAATCCTCTCTTTAAACTCAAAACACTGATTTTTGAGATACAAAAATATCCTGGCACATTTTATGATACATAACATTCCATCATATATCTATATCTATATCTATATCTATATCTATATCTATATCTATATCTATATCTATACAGTGGACCTTCTACTTAAATTTAATCTGTTCCGAATGCACATTTGGAAATCGAAAAGTTCGAAAGTAGAAAAGCAGTTTCCCATAGGAATGCATTGGAAACG
>JANHFR010710467.1:0-10159 GCA_032468015.1 Mimophis mahfalensis | reverse complement strand
GACTGGAAGAGGAATTCTGGGACTTGAAGTCCACAAGTCATAAAAGAGCCAAGTTTGCCTCCCCCTGGACTAGGGTGACACGATAGCAGTCTTCCAATATTTGAGGGGAGGCCCCAAAGAAGAGGGGGTCCACCTATTCTCCAAAGCACCTGAAGGCAGGACAAGGAGCCACGGATGGAAGCTGATCAAGGAGAGAAGAAACCTAGAATGGAGGAGAAATTTCCTAACAGTGAGAACAACTACTCAGTGGAACAACTTGGCTCCAGAAGTTGTGGTTGCTCCATCACTGCAGAAGGTTTTCAAGAAGAGATTGGACAACCATTTGTCTGAAATGGTGCAGGGTCTCCTGCTTGAGCAGGGGGTTGGACTAGAAGACCTCCAAGGTCCCTTTCAACTCTGTTAATTCTGTATTCTGCAAATCTAACCCTTGGTATAAAAATGGGTGGGGAAAATACCTTTAAAACCACAGGTTTAACTACCCTTTAAGAGCCTCATCCTCTTCTTTGGGAAATTTCTGAGCCAAGAAATTCTCATATTTCTTGTCTCCAATCTGTTGAATACTGAATCATGTTTCATAAATCACTGATCCTTTCTAATCTCTTTGGCTTAATTTATCTGCCATGCTTACTCTTGTTTCTCCTCAGGTCATATAAATCTCCATTGAGTTTGGGAAAATCTTCCTGAATTTGTTCAGGCTTTGACATCTGTCTACCCTTAACCCATCACTCATTCCAAATACATACCACAGAAAAAAAGCACCCGAAATGATTATTGAGCTTATGGGAATGAGTCAACAACATACCATTTGTTTACTGCTTTTAAGAGCATTCCATGAATAAAATAGACATTAAATAGATGTTTCAACCAAACATGTAGCTAAAATTACTTATTTCAGTTGGAGGACTTGCCCTGGCTTTGCCCTGCTTTTAATATCATGGCATTTTAGATATTTTGTCCTTATTTGGCTGTCTTTGCTCAAAGACTCTCAGTACAGATCCCTCTCCTTCATCCGTACTTTTGACAAATTTTCCTCTTCTTAGGGCTGGACTTACATTATTTTCAAGTCTTGCAATAAAGTCACCAAACATTTTGCATGGGATAAATTGCAATCTCAGGCAATCAAGAATAACCCCTTCTGGATTTAATCGGACTTCTGTATGAAGAGACATATAAGGGTCCCCGTTGTGTTAGGATTCGATGTCAATACTACGACAAGGAAACAGTATGGCTTGGTTAGAAGGAAGACGAGATCAGCATATCTTTGCTTTCCCTACATATTATAGGGGTTTTTTTAGTCCTCTCATCATCAAAGTACCTTAACCAGGCAGTATTATGCCTTCAATTATTGTGTAGAGACTGAAAAATCAAATATGGTGCACTGCATAGTTTCAAAATCAGCTGATTTATGTTCTATCAAGTTGATGTTGATTCTTAGCAACCACATATATCTTCCTCCATGATGATCTATTCCTAATCTCATCCTTCAAGCCCTCTAATCATGGCCCCCATCACCACTAAATCTACCCACCTTCCTTCCGGCTGCCCACTTCTCTTTCCTTCCATGACAGCTGGATCTTTACATTGATTGACTGGTCGATAGATTGATTGATGTGACCACCGAGGGTTTTAACCACTGTGACACTGTTTTAAGTCTTGGTTGCACATCGTCTAGAGTCACATTCAGTGAGACAGGGACGGGTGGGGTCATCCAAATTTGTGAAATAAGTAAATAATGCTCTATCTATCAAACCAATCTCTATCTATCTTAACAAATCTATCTATCAAACAAATAATGCTCTATCTAATAAATCTATCCCCGTCTTGTTCTTCTAGGTCTTCCAAGTGTAAACCCATCCATTTGGTGTTGGTTGTCTTCTTATTCTTTTCCTTTCCTCTTTTCCAGCATTTTGAGACATGCCTTAGGTAGCAAATTTGGGGTTATCCTTAAAGAAGCAGAAATTGCTAGCGTGAATTAATTGGGCACTATTTGATTTTTCCCTAAGGGAGTATTGAGGTTATGAAGAAGACCAAGGGAAGCCAATGGGGCAACAGGAATTAAGTGGGGAGGGTTAAATAAAAAGGAAAAATAAAAGGGGAAAGCTACCACAAAAGACCTCTCTCTTTCACTAAATATCCACTGGAGGTCTCCACAAGTCCATGCAGTTGTGAAGTTCTCCATGCAGTTGTGAAGTTCTCCATGTATTGGGCATGTGTACATTTAAGTGTCATTTTCATCAATTTATATTTATATAAACTTTCCCCGCAGTTTATGGGAAGGAAGTGGATCCACCCAGCTGCTTGCTCAATTCCATTCAGTCTGTCTTTGTATTTATTCCTCGTGATAAGCGCTCCATATGAATGTGGTTTTATTAGGTGGTTGCAATTAGGTGACCAGGACAAGCAGATACACACCATCTCGTGGCAACGTACCAATATAAACAAATCTTCAAAGGAAAATGGAACCAAGGCTTCCCTCACAAACACACCACTCTTCAAACCAAAAACTGGGAACTCCTGGTAAACATTCAGTAAAGGTCAAGGTTCCCCTTGCACATACATGCTAGTCGTTCCCGACTCTAGGGGGCGGTGCTGATCTCCCTTTCAAAGCCGAAGAGCCAGCGCTGTCTGAAGACGTCTCCATGGTCATGTGGCCGGCATGACTAAATGCTGAAGGTGCCCGGATCGCTGTTCCCTTCCCACCAAAGGTGGTACCTGTTTTTCTACTTGCATTTTCACATGCTTTCGAACTGCCAGGTTGGCAGAAGCTGGGACAAGGAATGAGAGCTCACTCTGTTACGCAGCGCTCGGGATTCGAGCTCTCAAAAGGCTGACCTTTCTGATTGACAAGCTCAGCAGTGTAATAATTCTCCATCTGGGTTGGAAGGTGGAAGCCAAGAAGAATCACCAAGTGTGTGAAACCGTAGTGGCTTCCATTACAGAACTCCCATACTTTTTGTCCAAAGGATCTCCATTCTTCTTCAGATCAGGACTGTATACGGTCTGCCACTGCAAAGAAAGACTCCGCAGTAATCTCTACTCTCACCCAACAAAAATCTGCTGAAATCCAACCTTAAAACCCCAAATCCTCCCTTTTGTCTGCTGAAGTAAGAGCTCAGCCTTCTAGAGGACACCACAACAGAGAAACGAGAAATGCAGATAAGCTCTTAAAAAACGCAGGGCGCCAAGATGGCCTCAGTTTACCTCCCTGCGCAATTTTTTTTTTGCATCTTCTCTGAAAGATCTGCAGATTAGATGGGGAGGGGGGAGAAGTATTCTGCCCCAGGTGCAATCGTTTGGAATGCACCTCTACCGTGACGTCATGACGGAATGGAGCAAAAAGCAAAGAGGAGGGGCGGGGGAAGGATATTGTCAGGCTCACGCCCCATGGAGTAGATTGCAGGGTTTCATCTGGAAGCACTACATGGCTCAGAGCCAGGCTATTCTTCGAGACCGCCTCCTACCGCATAGCTCCCAGTGACCGATAAGATCCCACAGGGTCGGTCTCCTCCGGGTCCCGTCAGCTAAACAATGTCAGCTGGAGGGCCTGCAGGGGAGGGCCTTCTCTGTGGCTGCCCCGGCTCTCTGGTACCAGCTGCCTCCTGAGGTCCAGACTGCCCCCACCTTGTTGGCCCTCCAGAAAGCGATGAAGGCCTGGCTCTTCCGGCAGGCCTGGGGCCACTGACCTCCTGCGAGGTCTGGCCTGGTGTGTATGGGTTTTAACTTTTTAAATTAATTCGATCGTACATCGCTTTTAGGGTTTCCATGATTTTTATTATGTAGCATTGTATTTGCCGTAAGCTGCCCAGAGTCCCTCGGGAGTTGGGCAGCATAGAAGTACAATAAGTAAATAAATAATAAATAAATAAAGGCAGTTTATCGCCCTCTCCTAGCTCTTGCAAGTGTCTCTTCAGAAGAAACCAGAAGTTAGGGAAGGAAGCAGAAGGCGGGCAGTCTCCTGAGTTAGCATGAGAAAAAAGAAGGTTTCTTGCGATCTCTGGAAGCCTTGACTTCGGTGTTGCTGAGTTAGCCGAAGGAGCATCCTTTCTAGGTAATACTCAACTTGGGCCGTTAATTGGCATCGCTCAAGCTTTTTAGAGGAGATCCAAGGGTCTGCCTTTGCAACCCTCGGCTCCAAATGCTTTGGAAGGAAGAGAGTACAATGAGCCCGTGCGGGCTGCAACATGTCCGCCAAACAATGGAGAGGTAGCGAGTCCCATGAACAGGTGGGGCTGTTATTCTTGCTGGGGGCCTAGAGGAGAACAAGCTAGAGTTACAATCTCCCATAGGCAGATCCTGGGCCTCTCTAAAACTTACGGCTCTGCTGTAATTTTTCAGCGGGAGAGGAAAGTATTGAAGACGCAGAGAAGAGCTGCTCTGACCAGCATTTGTTTTCATTTAGCCACACGGAAATAAAATCCAATCAACATGAAAAAATGTTTCTTAGTTACCTCAACAGACTAGTTCTGGCCTTGCCTTCTCTGGGGCAAAGGAAATGAGGTGAAATGGCCTGGGACTGGCCGTTCAATACTGCTGTTCATTGCAGATGAAATTATTAACGTAGGAGTCCTTGACTTATAGCCACAATTGTGATCAAAATTTTCATCACTAAGCAAAACGGTTGCTGGGTGAATTTCACCTGATCTTATGACCTTCTTGGCCATAATTGTTAAGCCAATTGCTGGGCAGTTTTTAAGTGAATCATTAGGTCATTAAACAAATCCAGTTTCTCTCCTTGGCTTTGTTGGTGGACGCCAGCAGGGAAGGTTACAAGCGGCAATCATTGGACTCTGGGATGCTGCACTTGTAGTAACTTCATGCTAGTTGCCAGGCATCTGAATTTTCATCCCATGACAATGAGGATGCTGAAGACTGGTCATAAGCCCCTTTTTCCAGTGCTGTTGTAACTTTAAACGTCACTAAATGAATGGCTGTAAGTCAAGGACTTACTGTACTTTGAGGGGCATCAAAGAAATCCAACAGCAACGTCTGAAAGCATGAAAAGGTAGGAGGTATGGGAAAAGATTGTGTCTTAGGATGAATGGTGTTTGATAAGAGCTGTCAGATACAAAGGACAAGGATCATATGTGTTGTGCCTCACCAGCATTCAGCGGAGCTGGCAGTTGATTCTGACTCTGAGGTTGGGGAGGAATATGAGCCAGGCGTGGACATGAGAGAAGGATCGGAAGAAGATGCTATGTCTGAGGCCGGGCCATCTGCTAGCTATCAGTTGTCTTCTGCATCCGACAGTAGTGAAGCAGAACAGATGGAGCCAATCATTAGTGTTCACATGCGCAGACTAATTAGTAGGCAAGAACAAAGGAAGAGAAGGGGCCAACGGGGAAGCCAGGTCACAGGTGTTCAGTGAATGGCCACTCCCCTAAGGCATGAAGAGGTGCAAATGGGGAGTAGCATTCGCAGGGAACAACTCATTCAATTCGGCTCGTGTTTCTGCTTCTTAGATATTTTTCCTGCTTTTGCCTTGAGAACTGTGTGCTTGCAAGTATCTGTGGAATACCTATCTAGCTGGCCGCTTGCCCGGAACTAATTACAGGTTGGAACATTTGCAGCTATTGATAACAGAGACAATCTGTGTTCTTGTACAATAAAAGAAAGGTTTTTCCTTTAATTGCTGGCTCGGCGCGTCTTTGAGTAACCTGGGACAGAACAATACGTTAAGTTGAAGTTCAGAGATTTATGCCTCAAGTCTACACAGAAGAATCTAGTCAACTAAAGTTCAATACTAAACTGATGCCAGATAACAATCAATGGAATTCAAGATAGGGTGGACTTGGATCGTTTGTGGCAATGTGAGGATTCTAAGCTGATGACGAACTTAACTCCATTACCCAGCTCGGCCTGCTTTTCTCCCTTCAAAAAGATGTCTCTCTCAAAAAGGGCTTCTTTGCAAAATTGCAAAGGCAAGGAGCATCTGGTGGTCAGCCTTGGCTTTCAAGGAGGCATCATCAATCTTGCTAGTCCAGTTCTGGACCCTCCAAGGGGTCTACGCCTCCAAGCTCAAAGAGAAAAGGCCGTTTCTTCTCCTCGCTTTCCAGGAATGTTTCGGTGCCAGAAGTTGAACTTTGGAATTTGCTTCCTGCAGAGCGATGACTTAAGAACTGAGCCACATCTGGGATCTTCTCCCCTTCCAGAGGAAGAGAAAAAAAACCCCAGCAAGGAGCAGCTTGCAAGTTGAGTTTTGTAAAGTAAAGGAGGAGACTTCACCAAATGAATACCCACTAATAAAGAATTCCACTCCTGATTATCATCAAGGAGGGCAGGAGCTACCAGGAGTGGAGACTTCAACTGCCAGCATTCCCTAACAGACATGCAAACAATGTCATCATTTCAGTTATGTTGTGCAGCGCCTTTAAAAGGTTTAACTTGAAAAGTAGGATGACAACATAGTGGAACCTCGGTTCACAACCAGAATTCACTCCATAAGGTTCTGAACCGAGTTAGTTGTGAACTGAAACAAATTTTCCCGTTGGGTTGTATGGAAATACAACCGATCCGTTCCAGACCCCTAGGAACCCTATTGTTTTTTAAAGACTTTGAAGCACACAAATACAGGACTGTAGTTAAATATGCCACAGAACACACAGCGTAACAGTAAAATCCTTTCATACAAACCCTGAGAAAACCACAAACAACCGAGAAAACGGTTCCGTCGGTCGATTCTGAGCGCGAGAGAGGTGGCTGTTTTGTGGGAGAGTCTGCCTCCGCGATAGAAGGACGGTCTCCTTCCGGTGTTTTCTCTCTTGAGATTTCTTCGTCCTCGGGAAGTTTGGTTGAGAACCGAGGATTTGTTTGTGAACCGAGTCAAACATTTAGCTAATTTTTTGGTTGCAAACCAAATTGGTTGTGAACCGAAGTGTTTGTGAGCTGAGGTTCCACTGTACGCCAAATAAGCTTAATATCGTTGTACATTTGAAGCACAGCTCGAATTCTTTGCAATCTGCTTTTGTCAAACAAGTTTAAATGGGGGGCAGCCCAACACATCTTCACCACACTCAGGAAAGCAAGATGTCAGCAGTCGAGTTGTTGAACGAGCATAAATAAAAGTTAAATATTGCTTAGATACAACTGCCAGCAATCTGCTCCAATCTTCTATTGAATTGCTACAAATCCATGCTTCCCAAACAATAGTGATTTCCCGGTCTCTTTCTGCCCCTTTCCAAATTGGCTCTCAAGATCTGGGGTGTGTTTTTTGTTGTTGTTATTTTATTTTTTTAAATCAGGTTGGCCGCTGGTAAGATTCTTAAGAAATGCATCTCGCTCTAATGAGATAACCAAAAGCAGAATTATATTAGCAGGCACGGGGCACGGGGCTGGGCCCAAGACAAAGTTAATTCATCAAACGTGATGCTTTTCTCCTGCCCGGAGGAAACCTTTAGATCTTGGGCAATTGCAAAGCCATGAAAATATATATGATCCAGCAGGGTTGCCACGAGAAAAAAAGGGGCAGCGAAAATTTAAAAGGCCTTCCAAATTAAAACGCCTTGCAAAGTTGGAAATGTTGAAAGGCCCTAATGGTAATAAGCTCAATGCGTTTGTGCAGATTGCTTCTTCGCGTGCAAGGGAAAAAAAAGGGGAGGGGGAAGGAAAGTTAACACACATGGCCTGGCTTTGTCTAAACCACGTTTCTACCCTATTTTTGCCTGGGGTCTTGACTGAACTAACCATGGTTATTTTCACCATTGGTGATTGTGTAACATGAGCATAGTCCTAGGCACAATCTGCACTTGGCTTCCGAGGAACCATAGTTAATTAAAAGAAGAGGGAGCATCAATTAATACTAAAACAGGGGTATTGTCTTCTGAATTAGTGCACGTTAATTAAAAGCATGGGTGGGTGATCCAACGGGCTAAAATACAGAGCCCGGATTGTAATCCACATTGCCTAAATTCATAAAGTAAAGGTAAAGGTTCCCCTCACACATCTGTGCTAGTCGTTCCCGACTCTAGGGGGCGGTGCTCATCTCCGTTTCCAAGCCGAAGAGCCAGCGCTGTCTGAAGACGTCTCCGTGGTCATGTGGCCGGCATGACTAAATGCCGAAGGCGCACGGAACGCTGTTCCCTTCCCACCAAAGGGGGTCCCTATTTTCCTACTTGCATTTTTAACATGTTTTCGAACTGCTAGGTTGGCAGAAGCTGGGAGAAGGAACAGGAGCTCACTCCGTTATGCAGTGCTCGGGGTTCGAACCGCCCAACGGCTGACCTTTCTGATCGACAAGCTCACCATCTTAGCCACTGAGCCACTGCATCCCCTAAGTTCATACAACATCCTAAATCTAAATCAAACAACAGAATAACAGAGTTGGACGGGACCTTGGAGATCTTCTAGTCCAACCCCCTGCTCAGGCAGGAAACTGTACACCATTTCAGACAAATGGTTGTCCAGTCTCAAAACTCTTCAGGGTTGGAGCATTTACAGCTTCTGGAGGCAAATCATTCCACTGATTAATTGTTCTAACTGTCAGGAAATTTCCAGAAGGATATTGACAAGTTAGGATAGGTTCCGAAGAGGCCCATGGGAATCGGAGGACAGGCAGTGTCAAGACAATTTGAAGAAATTTGAGATGTTCAGTCTGGGGTAAACAAGACATGATGGGCTTGTTCAAGAACAGAAAGAGAAGTTAGAGAGAAGATGTTCAGCATCTAATTTCCAGAGTTACAAAAAAATTGCAGTTAGACCTCTCTAGTTATGGAACCATCTTTGTGGATTCCACATCTCTGGGAGGGTTTTAAGAAGAAGGTGACCAGCCATCACTCAAGAATCATTTTGTTGGTTTTCCTACCCCTTGCAGAAGATCGGATGCAGTGGCGGGATTCAATTTGTTTTACTGCCGGTTCTGTGGGTGCGGCTTAGTGGGCGTGGCTATGCTGTTGACCCATCAGAGATGGAATTCGCTTGTATCGGCCAATCAGAGGTGGTTCTCCAAATCAGTCAAAATTATCGCTACCGGTTCTCCAGAACCTGTCAGAACCGGCTGAATACCACCTCTGAAATTCGGATGGGATGATCCTTCTGTCTCTTCCAACTCCACAACTCCATAATTCTACGCTAAAGCATAAACCATGGTTTGACAAGCCACCACTGGATTCACCCAGCCCACTCATCCATCATGTAATGAGCTTTTGGCTTAACCAACTGAGGGAGCCCAGATCTTCCAGGACATCGGAACCACAACATTTTCCTGACAACGATTCTGAACAGTTCCAAGGGACCAATTCTCCCGGCAGAAGAGAGGGGTCTCTTTCTTTGCCATTTGGCAAAATTCCAGATGGACAGGAGGGGGAAAGGGGGTGGGAAAAATCTTTGCCCAACTACTATCACCAAAAAGAATAATGTACTCACATGTTGCATGCTATAAATTATGAGTCTTTTTTTTTTTTTTTACAAAGAACAGCTTTCACAAGAGCTGTGGTTATCCATTATCCACTCTCCATTGTAAGGCTCACACAAACGTAGCCCGCAGCCTCCAGCGGCCCGCTTACTCAGCCGGGTCTCTTAAATCTAGCAACTTGTTGTTTTGCAGAAAAGTTGGCCTAATGAAGACCTATGTGTTGAGCTCGATGGCTAAGAATGTCTAAGGAGATGAAGAGAAACAGGCCTAAAAGCAAAGAGTCTGGAAAGAAGATTTAAAAATCAAATGTGATCTGTGGAATGCATAGCTGTGGCTTGAAATTTTCAAAGCCAAAAAATAAAAAATAAAAATGTTAACAATTTTTTTTAAAAATGTGCACTGCTACAAACAAGAAAGCAATTTTTTAAAACCTCATGGCTGGCTGAGGAATTCTGGGAACTGAAGTCCACAATTCTGGGAATTGGTGCCCTGTGAGCTTGGTTGTGTTCTTGCAGATGTTTCATTACCCAAACTACATTACAGTAGGGGTCGGTTTCAATTTTTTTTAATGACCGGTTCTGTGGGTGGGGCTTGGTAGGCATGTGACTGGATGGGCGGGGCTTGGTGGGCATGTGACTGGGTGGGCATGGTCAATTCACCGTCACTCACATCAAGGGGTGCCTCGCCTGGCCCCTCCCCTCCCAGCTCTCCAACTTGTGTGTGTGGGGGGAGGCAATGTGGAATCAACTTCCACCCGAGCTGAGGACGGCCCCGGATCTCCGCTTTTTCAGGCGAGAATTAAAAACCCATCTC
>JANHFR010710460.1:0-10160 GCA_032468015.1 Mimophis mahfalensis | reverse complement strand
GGAGAGGAATATGGGAGAAGTTAAAAAACGAATAAGAATTAAAATACTAATGTGAATAAGAGGTGATGGTTAGGAAGCAAATGTTTTTTAATATAAGGGTGTCAGGATTAAAAGCTAGAATGGAGATAGAAATAAGAAATGGAGAAATATTAGTATATATTCTTTTATGTAACAAAATAAAATGGAATAGCATAACTTAACATAAATATGTGTATTAATGTTAAAATGGCACTAGCCCAAAGAATGTAATGAATATGATTAATGTTACTATTGTTTTTGTATTAAAATGAAAGTGAATAAGAATTAAAGTATCAATGTGAGTAAGAAATGAGGGGTAAAAAGGAAAATGTTTTTTCAATATAATGGTGGCATGATCAAAAATTACAATGGAGATAGAGATAAGAGAGAGGTGGATTATTAATACACACATAATGAGATAAAAGCAATAATTAGAGGGAAGATTAGAAATTGAATAATGGAATTATGTATGTTTAAACAATATTGTGATTGGCATTAGAAGGATATACTGGAACGCTGAATAATTAAATAATGAAAGACTATAATTTAATACAAATTTGTGTATTAACACTAGAATTACATAAGTTTGATGAATGTAACAGATATGATCACTGTTATTATTTTTGAGGGGGGATTATTAATACACACATTTTTATATAATGAGATAAAAGCAATAATAGAGGGAAGATTAGAAGTTGAATAATGAAATTATAATGTATGTTTAAACAATATTGCAATTGGCATTAGACGAATATACTGGAACACTGAATAACTAATTAATGAAAAATTACAATTTAATACAAATATGTGTATTAACATTTTGATAAATGTAACAGATATAATTAATGTTGTTATTTTTATTTGCACCAAAATGTATGATACCCAGGTGCCACACTGTTTACTCATTGATGTGTATAAGTAGAATAAAATAAAAAATTTGGAACTAAAAAAAAATAATTATGATAAATAAGCAAATCCAGAGCAGTTCTAAAAATAAAACATAGGAAAAGGCCATGATGGTTAGAATACAATACTGCACCTACTTCTGCTGAGTGCTGGTTACCTGCAGTTCAGCAGTTTGATCTTGACCTGTTCAAGGTTGACTCATTCAGTCTAAGTCCTATTGCTATTGCTAAAAAACAAAAGTAAAATCCAAAATAAAACCCAAAATTAGGTGTCCACCAACAGCAATCTGGGACCAAAAGCATGATAACCTAATTTATTTCTTTGACCTAAAACAATTTTAACCACGGTATAGAATTGTATGGTTGCAGAAGCTGCTATTTCTGGGGCAAGGAATACAGATAGTCCTCGACTTACAACAGTTCATTTAGTGACTATTCAAAGTTACAATGGCACTGAAAAAAGTGACTTGTGACCATTTTTCACATTTAACAAGCATTGATGCATCCCCATGATTATGTGATCAAACTTCAGATGCTTGGGAAATGGTTCATACCTATGACCATTACTGCGTCCCAAGGTCACGTGATCCCCTTTTGCAAACTTCTGACAAGTAAACTCAATGGGGAAGTCAGATTCACTTAACAACTGGGTTACTAACTTATCAACTGCAGTGATTCACTTTATCAACTGTGGAAAGGAAGGTTGTAAAATGGGGAAAAATTCACTTAACAATTGTCTCACTTAATCACATAAATCTGGGCTCAGTTGAGGACTACCTGTATTTCATAAAGGGGAGAAGATTTGCCAATTCACAAACCACCTAAGAGGAGTGGAGTGAAAATCCAGATTGGATAGATGGTTTTGGAAAAGTGCTGCCAGGTGTATCACAGTTTAGATGAGCATATGGTGATATCTGTAGGAAGAACATCTAACAAAGCCAAGCATGTACATCAGGTAGAGTGGGCGAGGATGGAAATCAGAATAATATGCTTCCTTAAAGTTCACTTCTGGGAATTATGTTTACTTTTCCATTAACAAATGACACAAATGACTACAGCCCTTTTCCTCCACAGCAATACAATATATAGAATACAAAGAAGATTCATACTTATTTTTTCTTAAAAGTGAAATTTCTTCTTTTAAGTACCAAAGACTCTAAAAGCCATCTAAATTTGTTCCAAAGATCATCCTGGCATCCAACTAACGAAAGATAAAATTAAAATAGACCCTGCTACCTGACAAATTCTCAAAAGTGAAATAAAGTTCTTAAGAAAAACCTAAAGTAGAATTATCTTGTAGTGGGGCTGGGAGATCCTGTCACTTACATGTATTCATTCTGTTTTTACCTGCTTACTAAATGGCATTAAAACTGATCTGCAATTAAAACTAAACTTTGATCTCTTTAGTGCACGAAAGAGATTAGTGCCGGCCCTCCTAGATAATAAAGAGAGCAGATTCAACTTTCTTTTTTCTTTTTTAATCATTAGACTCCACAAGCAATTACTTATGAGCGATATTTAATGCAATACAATAACCTTCAAAGTTGGAATATCTTTTCCCCCCTGTTTGTTTACTTAATATTCAATGCCCCTCAAAATTATATTATGATTTAATGGAATAACCTGGACCACATAACATTCTAAATTCATGACTCATCCACTAAATTTAAGGCTGTGTTTTAGTAAATTTAGCATGTTAGGTACTGGCCAAAATGTTTGCTTTATAGATGGAAAGGGGGAAGCATTTTAAAAAGAACGTTGTCATAAACCCCCTTAGGACAAGATATATAGAGGATAAAGTCCACTGGGATTAATTAACCAAGATATCAAATTACAGTTTGCTGTAGTTTATATTTATTTATATATATAAAGCAGAATGTGGGTTTGTGGCGGGTGGGCAGGTGGGCGTTTTGTGTGTGTGTATGTATGCTCCATATACATTCTTTAACTGCTGGACCAATTTCAACCAAACTTGTCATGTAGGTAGTTTACCCTCTGGAGAAAAACAGTGTGTGTTTGGGCGGGGGGGGGGTGTTATGAATGCTGCCTTTGCCCCCTAAAAATCCTGTCAAAGTGCTGACTTCCAGGACTTCCCTCACACCTGGCTTAAGCTCTTTCCTTAAGGATGACACAAGGGGCACCAGAGAGCAGTGTCAGGCTGTGCCTGGTGCATTAAAGGCCACCAATATGGAGGCCTTTTGAAATCAAGGTGAGGGTTGAGCAGGGAAGGAGGAGGAAGCAGCAGATGATCTGGAGGACTAGGATAGGACAAGGTGAGGCCTTTTGAAACCTTGGGGAGGCAGCTGGCTACAGGACATTCATATACATGAGTTGAGGACCGAACAAGGAAGGAGGAGACAGCAGCAGATGATATGGAGGCCTAGGCCAGGAGGCAACCGGCTCCAGGACAACTATACCCGGGCAAGGCCAGGTAATCAGCTAGTCAATAATAATTGAAGGAACTAGAGTTTGGTCATGTATACATTAGTTCTAAAGCATTTGGAAAGCCTCTGACCTTGGAAACTATGAGGGTATTAAGAAACAATGTTCTTTCTGTATTTCTTACTCTGAACAGTTTGATGGTCCCATTTGGATACAGCGGAATATAATTCTTACATGTTTTAGCGGAAGATAATTCTTACATGTTTTAGTACATTAGAAGGGATACATGTTTAGAGTGCTGTTCTCTCATTATGATATGGAAAATAAAATCCAGATCCTGGGGTCAGAGAATCAGTGTCATACATATCGTTTATACCTCTTCATCCTGACCCAGCACGATGGGCATACTTCAGGGCCTGCTGACTACGGAAGGCAGGTTGGTGGAACCCATGAGGTGTGGTTTTTCTGCTGTAGCACTCACCCTATTGAACCTTCTCCATTCAGAGTTTACTCTGCTGGCATTGCATAAAGCTTTAAAGGTCTGGTTCTGTGACCAGTCCTGGGCCCTTCAGTGCACAAAAGCACCCATCTCCCAGCTGTATTGGCGCTTTTAACTGTGTTGTTTTTTCCCCGCATTGTCTTATTTTTCGGCTTTGTTGGGTGGGTGCGTGTGTTTGTTCGTTCGTTTGTTTGTTCAGTTTATATACCACCCTTCTCCTGAGGGACTCAGGGCGGTTTACAGGGCAATAAAAAACATACAATACAAAACTAAAATATAAATTAAACCAAAATTTTAGCCCGATAGATAAATAAAATTTAAAAGTATTTAAAACCCATTATCCCAGTTAATATTAAAATCAAATTTCCTCTTCATGTGGATAGACCAGTTTGCTAGAAAAGCCACGTTTTAAGTGCATGGCAGAAGGCTCTCAGATCAGGGACGATCCAGATCTCTAATGACAGCTCATTCCAGAAGGCAGAGGCTGCCAGAGAGACGGGGGTCACCAGCTGACATTGTTTGGCTGCCAGCACCCTGAGGAGGCCGACTCTGTGGGACTGTACTGGTTGGTGGGAGATTGTCACAGGCAGAAGGTGGTCTCACAAATACTCTGGACCTAAGCCATGGGGCACTTTAAATATCATAACTATAACCTTGAATCGCACCCGGAAGACCACTGGCAGCCAATGCAAGTCGCGCAGGAGAGGTGTCACATGGGCATGCCGAGGCATCCCATAAATAACCCGTGCGGCCACATTCTGAACCAGTTGGAGCCTCTGGGTGCTCTTCAAGGGGAGCCACATGTAGAGAGCATTGCAATAGTCTAACCGCGAGGTGACAAGGGCATGAGTGACCGTACGTAAAGCATCCCAGTCCAGAAAGGGGAGCAACTGGTAAATCAGGTGTACCTGATGAAATGCCCCCCTGGCGATGGCCGAGAGATGGTCCTCTAAAGACAGTCGCATGTCCAGGAGGACACCTAAGTTGCGAGCCCTCTCTGAGGGGTCAAAGTCTCACCCCCAATCATCAGTGATGGTAAAAATTGACCAAATCGAGGTGCCAGAAGCCACAGCCACTCATTCTTGGAAGGGTTGAGTCTGAACCTGTTCGTCCCCATCCAGATCCGAACGGCCTCCAGGCATTGAGACATCACATCAAGGGCATCGTTGGGCTGGTTCGGGGTGGAGATGTACAGTTGGATATCATCAGCATACTGATGATACCGCACCCCAAAACCACGGATGATCTCACCCAGCGGCTTCATATAAATGTTGAACAGGAGAGGCAAGAGAACCGACCCCTGGGCACCCCACATGTGTGCAGCCTCGGAGTTGACCTCTGCCCTCCTGCCAGCACAAACTGCAAATGGCCCGAGAGGTAGGAAGAGAACCATCGCAGAACAGTGCCTCCCACTCCCAACTCCCTGAGTTGCTGCAGTCGGATACCATGGTCGATGATATCAAAAGCCAAAGAAAGATCTAATAGGACCAGGGCAGAGGAACAACCCCTGTCCCGAGCCCTCCAGATATTATCCACCAATGTGACCAATGCTGTTTCTGTGCTTTAACTGGGCCTGAAACCCGACTGAAACAGATCTAGATACGTTGCTTCATCCAGGAACTGAGGGAGCTGATAGGCCACCACATTTATGCCGCTATGGATTTTAGTTTTTGTATTTATTGTTTATACCCATGGTGTAATTGGTCTAGTTCTGTTTATTGTTATTTGCTGCCCAGAATCCTTTGTTGAAGCAAGCGGAGAGAGAGAGAGAGAGAGAGAGAGAGAGACAGATAATAGAGACAAACCGAGAGAGATGATAGACAGATAGATGGACAAATAGATGGACAGATAATAGGTAGAGAGATAAAACAAACAAACAAATAAATAATAGGCACTTATCCATCTAGTTCTCTTATTGCTGCCACTAAACCAATGTCATTTGCTCTATCTGTTTTCAACATAATTGCTTCAACAAAATGTTTGAACTGGTTCCCAGCTGGTAGCTTTTATCACACTGGGCCTGAGTTGTTTCATGGTTTCTTCCTTCCCTGCCTTGCCCTCTAAACTGTCTGCAAATAAAAGCAAGACAAAGTAATAGGGAAGAATGTGTGTGTGTGTGTGAGAGAGAGAGAGAGAGAGAGAGAGGGGGGGGGGAGAGAGAGAGACTAGTAGAGAGAGAAAGAGTGAGAGAGTTTTCTGGCAATCCCAGTTAGAATTTATGAGTCAGACCACCAAGGGATCAATAAAAGAACACTTATCTTGCCTCTTATTTAAGATGAACACTAATTTCCTCTTTGAAACTTCCTGCCAGGAGAGAATAGGAAGAGATTCCCTAGCAATGATGGAAAAACCGTCTGGATTTTGAAGGGGGCGGGGGGCGGGGTGGAAGCTGATTCCAGAGATAAGTCATCACAAGGCCTCACTGTTAAGAACTTCTCAAGAGCCATACCAGGTCATTCTCATGAGATCATTTCTAAAATGTAATGCTAAGTGACTAAAAGGCTTAATCTCCAATAAAGCAGACAAACAGCTCACGCTCTTTATATTAAACTCAGTTTGTTACCCAGCGGTATAGCTCATATTTCAAACGCAGATGTTCCACTATCCAATTGTCTGCATCTTGTTTTTCTTTTAAACTCAGATTTATTGGAGAGGCCTTTAAAAAAAAATATGAAGACCTGCTTTCAAGGAAGAGAGAGAAGTATGTTTGGTTCACATTTAAATATCCATTAATTTTGCCTTTAGGAATAGACAAATTGGAGCATGACGTATCATTTGGTTTTGCACAAATATAGGTCAGATAGATTAGCCAACTGTAAGTAAAATGTGCACCGAAACATGAATCACAATATTCAGTATTAGATGATACGTTATGAAAATGCATAAAAACATCTGTAGGGTCTTTTAAAAAATCAGACAGAAATTTTATACCTGGAAAGACTTGGTCTCTGCACCTAGCCATGTTCTTTACTTTTCCCAAGATTACCATATTTAGTGTAAAGATTCATACAATTTTCCACACAATCTAACAAAACAGGGCCCTGGGTCAGAGAGTGACTTCTGGTTTTTCATCCCAACCAATACAAAAATTTTACCATAGACTTTCCAGCAGAATATGTGGCAGTCAGGGAACGAAAAGTTGGAGGCAGTGTCTATGCCTATTTTTCAGCCAAACTGAAATATTTGCCCGTTCATGAACAGCCGAAGGATGTGTTTATTCCAACACATGGATGAAAAATGCAAATGTTATGACAATAAAAGGGGCAGCTAGCTGACACAATGATCTATTAGGAGGGATGAGATTACAGCAGATGTAATAGCATAGCAAAGAATCAGTCAAGTCATTCTGGCTGTATCTCTGTCTTTTTCCCCTAAAAGCCAAGTTGAAAAAATGAGTGAGGAGTGACTTCTTGTTCAGAATTTGAAATGGAAGACAGAGCTTCAGATATATATTGCTTACATGGGATGGGAGTGTACGATGATCAAGAAAAAGGACAAGTTGTGTCTAATGAGACAATTCTTTGACATTGTGCTGTCATTTTTAACAACCACACCATGAATGATTGTTATTGTAATATAATTAATATATTAATTAATATAAGGTTCTTAGCTTTCATTTAAGCAAGCGTACATTTATTTTGCACTGGTGTGCTTCTTCTGATCAGTCACTTTAGGACGTATGTACTGGTATATGGATTGTCCCACAGTGTCTGGTGTTGCAAAATCTTGCACATATACACAGAGCATTTTCCACATTGAAGAAAAGTTCACTAAATACCTTTTCCTTTATAGTGTATTGCATATGCTAAATGCATTCTGCAGGCAAAACAGAAAAATTGTCCTTCTTGCAGCCATTTTTTAAAACACTGAATTGATTCAGAGGACTACAGGGAGTTGAGTGGTGGTTGGCTGGGGACTGTAGAGCACGTAAGGACTGGACCCACTCCAGGAGACCTTCCGGAGAATTAGGCTGGTGGAGCTGGGCGTGGAGGCCAAAGACTGCAAAAGTCGGCTTATGCGGTTGTGAGATCGGAATGGCCTCGAAGGAGCCTGGATGGCCCCAGACCCCCTTCTTCGGACACCCCCCCCCAAAAAAAAACTGGACCTGGGGACTTTTTGGAACCTTGGTCGGGTTTCTCCTGCCCGAATCTTCTATCATCAGGATGTGTGGGCCTACCATCAGAAGATTGTTTTGGGGTCCCGGGTTTTGGAGATCAGCTGCAAGCCAGAATAGCCCGCTCCCTTTTGGATTTTTATCCATCTCTCCTCTCTCGGCTTGACAGGGGAGATGTCAGCTTGGGCATTCAATCTTGCCACCCCCCTTGCGGCCGTTATCATCTTCGGAGCCAGGTTGGCCGGCAGAAACAGATTGGCAAGGAAGACCTGCAAAGAACTGCCAGTTACACCGTCTTTCCCTCCAAAAGAAGATCCTCCTGATGACTGGTTTAACCTAGAGAGAGTCCATGCTCTAATGTTGGACTTAACTGGGTTGTTTAAATTCTAAAATTTTAAACTGTATTGTATTTCAATTGTGCTGTAACGTATTAGGCTCTAAATTTACTTAAACAACTTATAAACTGTATTGTAACTGTTCTGACTGATGTAAGCTGCCCTGAGTCTTTGTGAGAAGGATGGCCTATAAATCAATCAATCAATCAAACAAACAAACAAATAAATAAAGAAAGAAATAAAATTCAAGAATAGTAATCTATGTATAGCACCAATAGAAGAGAATATGTGCAGCTTAGAGTTGAACTGAGGGGTCCTTGGTGCTCTCTGAGCTTGCTTGTTTGCCTATAGACATTTTGTTGGCAGGTTGTATAATATCTCCTACAAGAGAGTGGGCTTTGCTTTCTGTTTATATATATACAGTGGATGCAACCCCACTTCTTTCTAGCACTGAAGACATTACCCCGTATGGTAATGAACTGAAAACAAAGCCCAGGGAGCACCAAGGGCACTTTGCTATCTAAGTCTCTACTGAAAAGCAAATCTTACTAAATTTAACGAAACTAAGGCCAGAGTAATAGGTTATAGGTTTGGAAACTTAATGCATGAAAGCTGGATTGGAGAGAGCAAATAAAAGGAATTCCCGTGTTTAGCTGGTGGGGTTCTTTTAATCAGTCTTCTAAAATCTTCTACTCAGTAATGGTACTGCAAGCATCAATATTTTACAAACATTCTAACAAACTCTGTGGGAAGAAGATGGTTTCCAATATTTATGTGCTAACCATTCAGGAACACATCTTCAACAATGATATTTAAAAGAACTTTGGTGTTGGACCAGTGTATCTTAAAAGTTAATGACTGTTAATGGCTGTGTATTCACTTCATTTATTCTCATGGCAGCTACTCTCCATGGTGTTTCCTAATCACTTAAAGAATTATGTTTGGTTGCTTAAAACAAGGGAGAGTTGATAATACAAGAAGAGTTTAGTCCTCTGTTCCATAAACTGGTTAACCAAAAGATGTTTGGTAATATAGGCTGTGACATTGACTCAGTGGGTGTTTAAATTTTCAGCGAAATATAAGGATCCATTTAAGCTCAGCATCTAGTCTTTTAAAAAAGATCCAGATTAGGTCATGAGTTGAAAAGCCATCAGCCCACTTCAAAAGTGGAAAGTGAGAATTATTTTAAAATTACATTTTAGCCACTTCCATTTTTTTCCCAAGACAAATGATTTACTGTATATACAATGACATTTTGTGTGAAGTTCCACGTACCATATCACAAGTTTCTTCACTTTTTCTTTGTGCAGCTGAAAGCTTGAACAAAAGCTCACCTGGAAGTAATTTTCATTTTACAATCAATACATTTATTTATTTCCAAGTAAATGATAGCTGTCAGGCTGAGAAGTAGGTGTGATTAAGGCAATTGATTTGTAATCCACTAAAAAAACAAAACTCCTTCCTAATTCAACATGCCAAAAGAACAAATCCTTGTGCTTAAAACAAAAACAAAAACATTGAATGTTTGGCTTGTGGTTGGTAAAATGCAGTAGTTACTATTTTAAAAGTAGCAATGGATGAACTTTTTCCAAACAAACACATTTCATGATCCTTTGGTCCAAGTATATCACCCACACACATGAAAGAGAAGGAGCTTTTCAGTGATTCCCTTGATCTATTAATAGTGGCTTCTGTCCCCATGACCTCCTACTCCAGTTGATCCCTAATCTTCTGGAGCTGATTTGATTTCTTGGTACAGAAGGAGGGTGTGGGAAACAGAGCTGTATTCCATGTATTTATTTATTTATTTATTTATTTATTTATTTATTCAATTTATATACCGCCCTATTACCGAGGGACTCAGGGCGGTTTACAGGGCTCTAAAAACACATAGTACAAACATTAAA
>JANHFR010710388.1:0-10168 GCA_032468015.1 Mimophis mahfalensis | reverse complement strand
TTTGCCGACCTTTAGGCTAGGCTATGGAATAAAATAAAATCTATATCTGTTCGCTGTGGGTATGTCCGCAATAGGCTCTTTCACCTGTGCACCAAAACGGCCCAAACTTCACAGGCACCTACTTTGAACTCCAGAGACAAGCACGTGTGTGTGTGTGTGTGTGTGTGTGTGTGTGTGTGTCAGGAACATGGTTGACCAGTCTTTTCCCCAGAAAAGGGTGCCGAAGTGGATACCCCCACACCTCTACAGCAGAAAACCTATACTGAGCATGTGCAGATGGTTACCAGGCAAGGCATGCAAGCCAGCCAATAGAGGCAAGGCACGCAAATCGGGCAAAGAACATTGGGAATTGTAGGCTGCAGTATTCTCCGCTTAGGCCAAAAATACCCAGGCAAAGCCGGGTTATTGGTTAGTTAAATACAAAAATGAGTTACCCTCTGGAATGAGTTATCCCCAGAGATCTGGGTCATCCCTGATTTGAGATCCTTCTGCCGCGCTCTTAACACATGACTATTTGAACAAGCTGGTCTGGCCTGATATGCTTTTAATTTTAATGGGGCTTTTAATTCAAATTTTAAATTTTGTTACTTGTTATTATCGAATTTCAATTTAATTTGATTTTAATGTTTTTATTCTATATTTTTTTTAGAGGGTAAGCCGCCCTGAGTCCTATGGGAGAAGGGTGGCATATAAATTCAATTTTAAAAAAAAAACAACAGCTCACAAATTCCTGGAAGAAGGCAGTGGCAAGCGACTGGCAAAAAAAATATCCATCGTGAACATGTCCACAAAGTTACCTGGAGTCTAGCCAACTGAAAGCAGATTCGCGTTTTCCTGAGATGCTATATGTCTTTGCTTTTCTTAATAGGATTTTCCTCTTGCCGAGTCCTTGGTCTTTTTTTTGAGTTGACTTATCACTATGCGCTATCTGCCAAAACACAAGCAACCCTGACACCATGGATCCATTTCAATCTGGAGCTAAGAGATATCCTGCAGGATTTATTTTCTGGCTTGCTTTTTGAGAAAATGGTTTTTTACAATATACTTCTTCGGAACCATGCAGGTAGAATTAATAAAGCGCTCTAAAGCAGCAGAGGCGAACCTATGGCATGTGGGCCAGAAGTGGCACGCAGAGGCATTTCTCTGGGCACACAGAGCGGCCGCCCGTTGCTCTTCTGGGTTGGTCTTGCGTGCATGTGCAGAAACGCCGGAAGCAGGCTGACTCTGCAAATGGCTGAGAGAGGCCTGTACAGTGGTATGTAAGTGCTATTGCTTGCTTCCTTCCTTCTGAAGGTTGACTCCGCCTTCCATCCTTCCGAGGTGGGTAAAATGAGGAGCCGGATTGTTGGGGGCGAGAGGCTGATTCTGTAAACCAGGGGGCTGCAAAGCACTGTGAAGCAGTATATAAGTCTAAGTGTGATTGTGAAGTGCAATGGGTGTGCATGCATGCTGGGTATATAAGGTGGTATATAAGACTAAGGGCTATTGCTATTGCTTTTGACTCAGCCTTCCATCCTTCCAAGGTGGGTCAAATGAGGACCCAGATTGTTGGGGGCGAGAAGCTGACTCTGTAAACCACTTAGAGAGGGCTGTAGAGAAGTGGTATATGTCTAAGTGGTACTGCTGATGACTGTCCCAGTACCTCTGCCGGAAGTTTCCTGCGACCCCCCACTACTCTTTCAGTGATGTCATACATAGGTTAATTTTGACTTTCCCTCCTGTCAATTTGATGTTATGTACCCACGTTCTTCACTGTGCTTAACACTGAAAATTCTGCCTTCTAAAACCTTATTCACACCCTTAATATATATTAAAGGTTTCAATGAAAAGTCCAGGCCAGAGGTGTCTAAAGGTTGAATCACAACAACTGGGCCCAGCAGTGTTATAAATCTGAGACATTTCTCATACTTTGCTCTGACTGATGGAGCTGTTTGGATGAGCAATGAAACGTCTCAGATTAACCAAGTTTGATCCATTGACCTATTCACATATTGCAAGCCATTCTGGGGAGAAACCCCTGAAGTTGGCTTGGCGACACCTCTCCAACTCTTTGCTTTAGCAATTTTGCTCTGGCTGTTGAAGTTGCTTGGATGAGCAATGAAACATCTCAGGCTAACCAACTTTGGTCCGGTTGCCATGATTTAAAACACCTTTAGCCTGGATGATTTGAGTCTTCATTGACATATTGAAAGCCATTTTGGGGAGAAACCCCTGACGTTGGTGTGGCGAGAGTTGGTACATTCCTATCAACTCTCTGCCTAACTAATTTTGCTCTGACTGAGGGAATTGCTGGGATGCGCAACAGAATGTCTCAGTTTGGTCCACTTGCCATGATCTATCCAGTTGGTCAATGAAGGAGGATGGTGGAAATTTGTCTCCAAAAAGAGTTGATGAATCCTTGGCTCCTTAATACTGAGAGCTTTCAAAATTATCATTGGAATCTCTCTATATAAAACAGAACTGTGGTGAGGCGTGTGTGTGTGTGTGTGTGTGTGTGTGTGTGTGTGTGTATGTGCTCTATAAGGTCCTACACGGAGCAACCGATCTCGCCCAAACTTGGCAAATACATACCTTGGCATTGCAAGATCAGCACTAGGGGGTCACAAAAACATTTGAGGGGGTCTTCCCCCCCAAAAAAAGAGGGCCGAAGTGGACATTTCACTGCCCCACAGACATATCATTGCCAAGCTCTAATGCACATGTGCATAGGGTTACCAGGCAAGGCATGAAAATCGGAGGGTCTCCAGCCAATAGAGGCAAAGCATGCAAATCAGCCAAAGAACGCTGGGAATTGTAGGCTGCAGCATTGTCATTAATACCCAGGTGAAGCCTGGGCATTAATGACAATCTGTTTTAGCTGGTAAAGGTGCTCCGTTGGCACAGATCCAATAATACGCTGGTTGCTTCATCCATTAATGCTATATGTCTAGCATCAAGGAGCAGGTGGGATGTCCGTTGGATTCTTTATCTTCTATTTTGAGTCAGGTATCCAAAATAAGCTCAGAACATGATAGGGGACGGCTGAGGATTTGGTGTTCTTCCTCAGGAAGTGAAACCTTGCACAGGTGTTATCCTAGAAAAGAAATCCCAGCTGACCAATCAGAAACCGTACTCTTCTAAGTTTGATTCTCAAACGGTGGTTGAAGTTGGCAGTTTGGTACAAATCCTAAATGCACTAATGCTATGAGCTCCATGGCGGTGGAAGCCAATGCAGGATAATTCTTACAGAGGCTGGAAAGCAAGCAAAGGTCGCAGTCCTAAACCATGATTACTATTAACCACGATTCAATTTTCAAGGGTTAGCATAGGAGTTTTCAAGCTCTGACGATAAGCTCCAACTTCTCCAGTACAAATTAATCAAAAGGAACTGTAGCAAATGTGATACGATCTCTGAGCGGCAGAGAACTAAACCTGAGCCCCCTCTTTTCTTTTGGGTTGGAGGAGATTTTGAAAGATGCAAACCATGTAAACTAGAGGGTACTTATCTTGCACAGAGACTTGTCTTGCCAAAAAGATAATGTGCCAGGATCAGGGGCCCCCCCAAAAAAAGAAAAAAATCACGCTAAAATGATATCCATCGGTGCACTACATATACATTGCACACATGAAAGTGAGGAGTTTTGTATGCAATGTATACATGATTATATTTTTGCACCTTAAACGTACACTAATTAGCGTACATTAGAATGAAATGTTGTTGCATTCAGCTCCCAAAAGTTAACCATTATGCCTATACCCGCAGACACCATGTATATGACAGGCAAACATCACAGTCTGAAGCGGGTGTGTAGAGTCTCTCTCACACACAGCGCTTATAAAAAGTATCCTGAATAATTTGTGGGAGGGGGGTTGAGGGAACAGCCTGCCACCAGACGTTCTGGGTGCTCCATCACTGGAGGCTTTCAACAAGAGACTGGAGAGCCGTTGGTCTGTTATAGTGTAGGGCAGAGTTTCTCAACCTTGGCCACTTGAAGTTGGGTGAATTTCAACTCCCAGAATTGCCAAGGTTGAGAAACACAGGTGTAAGTTCTCCTGCTTGAGAGGGGGTTAGATTAGAAGACTTCCAAGATCCCTTCCAAATCTTGTTATTCTTATAGCTATTCTCACTTTCACGAAGCAATTGGTTGTACAGTTGCAGATTTACATTTTTGGCCCAACAATGTGCCATAATAATAATTATGGCATGTGCCATAATAATAATTATGGCAATGAATATTCATTTATCTAACTGCATTGAAAGGAAATCTAGGTAAAGAAGAGAGGAAGAGATGGTCTGGTTGAAACATAGTCAGGCAATTATCTAAAGCAAACTGACTCCAGTCTAGGAGGTTTTTCCTTTTTTTAATCTGCAAGTCTTGCAGTGGGGTTTTCTTGCAAAAAGAAAAGAAAAGAAAATATTTTTAAATTTTGGGTGGGGGAAAAAAAAATGAAAAGTGGCCTGTAGCACACCCATTATTTTGATTACTCATTCTCAGAATATAAACATTAAGTACTCCTTGTGAGGAGGATCACGAGGGCCCTCAAGCAAATTGCATCACTCCAGAAGGAGGCAGAAGTTGAAAAGACTTGAAGCCGACAAAGTTAATACAAGCCTGACAAACCATTTCTGTCCAAAACTGGAAATAGGCTCTGAATGACACCATCTCGCTGCCGGAGGTTCTCCTTCCTCCAAGTGGCATTTGAACTCCCTCTAGAACCCAGTCTATCTATATAAAAAAAGGGGGTGGGTGTGTATGTTCTGTACACACACCGAAACGGCTTGACCAATTGCAACCAAACTTGGTACACAGATAACTTGCCCTCCGAGAACAAACACTGTGGGGGTGAGAAAGCCCTAGAACCCTTTGGGGGGGTCTGTGTCGCCTAAAAATAATGCTGAGCTGGCGGCGTCACAGTATTCCACAAGGGGGCTCCCTCTGATATGCATCGCTGCACGAGAGACCAGCGTTGGGAGTTGGTTACAGGAGTTACAGGACCATAATGCTATGGGCCCATAAAGCTACTCACCTGCAACATTGCACAACAGACCAGCATCAGGCCCATAGAGCTATGGAACCATAGAGCTACTCACTTGCGATGGTGTGGAACAGACCAGCATCAGGACCATAGAGCTTTGAGACCATAGAATTACTCACTTGCAACACTGCACAGCAGACCAGCATCAGGCCCATAGAGCTATGGGCCCATAGAGCTACTCCAGGTGAAGCCGGCTTATCGGCTAGTCTAGAATAAACAAGATAACTGCCTGAGAATTGGCTTGCCTGCAGGATGTGGGTGTTCCATCCCTGGAGCCTGTGAAAAAGAGACAGGATATGTGTGGAATGGCCTAGGGAATCCTGGCTCTTTTATGACTCATGGCCTTCAACTCCCAGAACTCTTCCTTCTTCCATGCTGGCTCAGGAATTCTGGGGGTTGAAGTCCATGAGTCATAGAAGAGCCAAGGTTCCCTACCCCTGGCCTAGGGGGTTGGCCTAGCAGCCCCCAACCTTTGGGGCACCAGTGACTGGTTCTGTGGAGGGAGGTTTTTCCGTGGATCGGTGGTTCCATGTGCTGCCTGCATCCTGTGGATGGGGCTTGGCTTGTTTGCACAGCCCGGCTTTTGGCATGCCGTGGCACATTGCTGGTCCACGGATCGGGCTTTGGGGATCCCTGGCCTAGAAGAACTTCAAAGCCCCTTCCAACTCTGTTATTCTGTTAAGCAAGATAACCGGCTGGGAGAAACTTCAAAATTACCAAAGGTTTATTTCTGGGCTCAAGAAACCATTTATTTCTCCATCCTGGTTCTCACTCATTAAAACAAACAAACAAACAAACAAACGCTACCAAAGCGATACTAACCTGGAAATCTGTGGCAACACTGAATGTCTTAAAAATAACACCCAAGAGAGCAACCTGGGTTGCAAAAGCATACGGACAGTGGAAGAAGAAAAGCTTTTACCAGGTGTCTTTAAAAAAATAAGGCGAAGTCATAAACTTCCTTTGCTAACAAAATATTTACATTCAGGCAGAGAACACAGGAGTGCAGCCAGCTACAAAAAAAAACCTCTGTTCCTCTTCAACAGAGCAGAGAGAGGTTGTAAAGGTGAAGCAATAAAACAAGCAGCCATTGTTATGGAAAACATCTGAGCATGGGGAACATCAGTTGGGAGCTCCTTCCTTGTCCTTTGCAGAACGGAGGCAAGAGTTGACTACCAACCCAACTAATTACACAATAGGAATCAAATTGGAAGCGAGGATAGCGGTTCCTTCCTCATTAACTTCACCTCCCCACCCCCGTCCTTTCAAAAGATCTTCCCTTTGGGGGATTAATTGAAAAAGTTGCTCAGAGCAAAGTCAAACTATAATGCTTCGTGCAGATTGGAACTAGATGAGCTGAGAAATCCCATTTTAATGATGCATTGAATGTAAGAATTGTTGGTTTTCTGGAAGTAATCCTAGCAAAACTATTTCAGGTTTTAGCTCGAGGGATTGACCTATCATGGATTCTAGGAGTGTTTGGGTTTCTATCCAGTACCTCTTTGCTTTGGGGCCTTTCCACCACATATGGTGATATGATCCAGGGCTCTTCTTACAATTCCAGCATTTCACTGTATTGTTTTTGTTCATACCTGCCAATTCTTCTGGGGAATCATGCCACCTATACAGCATTTTCCTTATATGCCACTGATAAAGTACATTGAAGGTTTTTAGTCCGTAATCTATACCAGCTGCCTAATTCAATTGTATATCCAAAATTTTTCATCCAAGCTGTCATATTTTCCTTAACCTCCTCCTTTTCCTTATTGGTTAATAATAAATATTTATATATTTTCCTAATTGATTTTTCCTCGCTACCCATTAAAATTTGATCCAATTCATTATATATATTTTTTTGGTTTACAAAATCCATGTTCTTTCTTGTATTTTTTGTATCCGTATTTTAATTCCAGTCGAAACTCTTAACAGTCCGTCTGAAGTTACGACGGTACTAAAAAAAGTGACTTGTGGCTGTTTTTCCACACTTATGACCACTGCAGCATCCCTGTGGTCACGTGATCAAAATTCAGGTGCTTGGCACTGCAACCATCTGTGATGGTCTCACTTAGCAACAGAACAACTGTCTCACTTAGCAACTGCCTCACTTAGCAACAGAAATTTTGGGCTCAGTTGTGGAGGGTAAGCAGAGGACAACCTGTATCGGAATGGCTGCTCTCAGCAATGGCCAACCATTTCTTGGACCCAACAGTATAAAAATCAACATTTCATCATAGTAAGGTGGAAATAATCTTTTCGTTTCCCTTCTGGCAATGTTGGACAACAAGGGAAAGAATAAATCAGAAGCCCATGAAGTTTAAAATATTCCAATTTATGACCTGCAATCCACCAACTGTATGAGGCACAATAACTATCACACAACTAGGAATCTCAGTCACACAACTAAGTCACGACACTGCTATCAGAAAGGAAAAAACATTTAGAAATAAACAGCAACCTATATTTTCAGGGGCAGCATATCTGAAAGATAGTCTGGTGTTCTTCAGTAGCAAGATTAAGATTGGAGGTTTAAGAAAATAAAATACTTGGAGTGTTAGGGGACAAAATCTAAAATGACTGCTGGGGAGCTTTTCTGCAGTGGGTGGTATTAATTTTTAAGTGACAAATGTTATGCAAATCTCTATCTATAAAATAGAAGTGTGGGTGTGTGGGTTTGTGGGTATGTCTCAAATAGGCTCTTCCACACTTGCACCAATCTGTCCCAAATTTGCCAGGCACATACCTCGCACTCCGGAGACAAACACAGGGGAGTCACAAATGCCTTTGGGGGTTCTTTTTCCCCTAAAACAGCTGCCAAAGTGCTGACCCCCAGCCCCGCTGTGCTGCACATGTGCAGAGGGCTCTGCAGCCGCAGCGGCAACAAGGGCCAATACAGGCAAGGCATGCCAATCGGAGACTCTCCAGCCAATAGCGGCAAGCCATGCAAATCGGGCAAAGAACGCTGGGAATTGTAGGCTGCAGCATTCCCTGCTTGCAGCCTGTCACAGGAGGCCAAAAATACCTGGGCAAAGCCACGCTATCGGCTAGTAACATATTCAGTTGCTTTTATCCAACTAAGGACATAGATTAATTTATAGGACTAATTAGGCAATTAAAAATCAACAGGTTATTCAATCTGCATGAAACAAACTCAAGAATTAGGTAAGAACTCGCGAGCAGTTGGCTATGGAAATCTAGTAAGTGATGTTTACTTGAGCTTTGATAAAGTTTTTAACAACATCCTTTTCCCTGAAACTCCTCAGAAGCAAATTTTTAAATGGAATGGTGGGAAAAGCGTAATAGGAAAAAGATGGTTCTTGTGCTAAAGAAAAGCAAGCAGTGAGAGATTCATTGTCATCCTTTCTGGAGTCTTATTGATTATCATCTTTTTCAGGAACGATTTATATTATTTAATAATAGCGTCCTTTGTGAGCAAGAAGATGGCCATGTTTTCAGGTGACCTCAAATTATCCAAGAAGGATTGAGCCCTTCCAAAACAACTTCAAAAATATACTATGATCTTTTAAAGCAAGGGTCTTCAAACTTGACCGCTTTAAGACTTGTGGACTTCAACTCCCAGAATTCCTCCTCCAGTCATGTTAGCTCAGGAATTCTGGGAGTTGCAGTCCACAAGTCTTAAACTTGCCAAGTTGGAAGACCTTTGTTTTAAAGGCTGGGTAGATAGGTGACGAAATATAATGCACTTTCAGGGAAATGTTAATATCCAATTTCATACAAGTAGACTTGGCTTAAGATCACAACTGAGCCCAACATTTCTGCTTCTTTAGTGACTATTCAAGTTATGACCTGGGGGGAAAAGTGACTTATGACTGTGTTTCACACTTACAACTTTTGCAGTATCCCCATGATCATGTGACCAAAATGAAAACGTTTGGCAGCTGGCATGTAGTTATAAGTGCTGCAGTGTCCAGGGTTCGTGTGACCCACTTTTGTGACCTTCTGACAAAAGCCAAGTCAATGAGGAAGCCATACTTAACAACCCACAGGGTCAAAAAACTGCATTTAGTGCATTTTTACAACTCGTCAGGTTGGCCATGATCTTAGAAACAAAACCCATGTTCAGTCCAGGCACTGTTCCTGCCCGGCAAGCCCACAGATTTGAACCTTCCAGCTTCTTCAACTTCTGGCTGCTTCCGGTCCTCTGTTGGCCAATGGTGGGCATCCTAAAAGGCACTCCATCCAACACTTTATAGCAATAGCCATAGCACTTAGATTTATATATAGTTTATCAGGGCTTTCAACTCTCTCTAAGTGGTTTACAAAGTCAGCACATTGCCCTCAACAATCTGGGTCCTCATTTTAACGACCTCGGAAGGATGGAAGGCTGAGTCAACCCTGAGCCTGGGGAGATTCGAACTGCCAAATTTCAAGCAGCTGGCAGCTAAGTACTACATTCAGCACTCTACTTGCTGAGCCACCACGGCTCTTTGCTGTGCTCTCCTCATCACTTCTCTCTGTGTGTGTTTTACAACAAGAGGGGAATTCCCATCACCAATTGCTAGAGTGTATTGTAAGCCGCCCTGAGTCTTTGGAGAAGGGCAGCATATAAATAGAAATAAAACAAAAACAAAAAATTCCCTGTGAGGGGAACTGTCCAAGCTAGGAACGAGGGCAAGGGACTTGAGCTGCTTTGAGTCAGAACATAGGATAATAGGAGTTGGAAGGGGCCTTAGAGGTCTTCTAGTCCAGCCCCCTGCTCAAGCAGAAGAACCTATACCATTTCAGACAAGTGGCTGTCCAGTCCCTTCTCAAAAGCCTCCAACTCTACAGCAAATCCTACAGAAGTATAATTCTAATGTTTCTTCTGGACAACTAGTGAAGCAATTCACTTTTTGCTGGTTCAAAGAGGCATTGTGGAAATTGTGATAACACGGAGCTGAACATACCATAGAGAAGTCCAACCAAGAGGGATAATGGCTTTCATTAACAGCGTTAAACTTCTTCAGAACTACAAACGTCTTTGCTGATTTATTTATTTTGGATTCCTCTGGCACGAACAGAGAGATTTTTGTGCAGGTTTTATTCCTGAGCTTCAGGACCAATGTGATCGTGGTCAAAGTAGCGTGACATCCTTTAACAACTATAGCTATAATGCTTTTTCCTTGGTGATGAACATCTATGAAACATACCAGAG
>JANHFR010710214.1:0-10186 GCA_032468015.1 Mimophis mahfalensis | reverse complement strand
CGGAAACGCAGAAAAAAAGGAAAAAAACAAGCAAACTTTGAATCATGGTTAGGGCTGGGGGCTCCCAGGGTTGTCCCTCCCCCCCAAAGGTTGTTTGAATTAAAGTTGGGGGGGGAAGCCGCCTCGACGTTTTGGGAAGCGTCCCAGAAGCCAAAATGCGGGTTGACCGAACCCGAGTTTCTTCCCCCCGCGTTCACACGTTACGTCCCGCGGGAACGTGGGAAGGGAGTCCGGAGCGGCGAAACTCACTTAAGCAGAAAATCGGGATTGCATTGATCCACGTGGGGAGGGAAGGTAGTCCAGCCAGACCCCTCTGAGCATGGGCAGAGCGCCTTCTCTCCTTCCCAGCCCCCGATCGGGAAGACCGACCTAAAATCGGACCCCAGGCGAGCCGCGGAACCGTTTTTTGGCGTCAGTAAAGGAAACCAAGTGGGGAAAAAAAGAAAAGGGATCCAGGGAAGAGGCCAAGCAAGACGCTCTCTGAGCATGGGCAGAGCGCTTTCTGGGGAAAGAAAAAGAGGCATCAAGAAAAAGAATAAATAATAAATGCAAGAAAGGAGGAAGAAAACACGCATTTCCGTCCAGGAAACTTTGCATTTGTGCCACTTACCTAGCAAAGCGGAGCAGCCCCGTTCCCACGACCAATTCCCAGCAGAAAGATTAAAAGCCTCGCCGGCCAGCGCTCGCCACCCCTTAGGCCCCGCCCCTCCGCGCGCCCCAGCCAATCCGAGCCGGCTGCGATAAATCCGGCCCCGCCCCTCCTCCCAGCCCCGCCCCCGCCGATCCTTTTCCCAGTGGAAGCTGTTCTTGAGAAACTAAACCATGGTTTGTGATTTAACCCTGATTTATAGAAAACTAAAATTTTCCAACCATTTTGGGAAGTTGCTGCTTTTCTGCATGCCTAGGGTGTTTCTCTTCTAGAGTTTAGGTGTTGTTTTTTTTAAAGGAATAAAAAAATAGAAAATCATAGAATTATAGACCTCGTAGGAACCTAGAGGTCTTCTAGTCAACCCCCTGCCCAAGGCAGAAAACTGTATATCATCGTGGGCAAATAGTTGTTTGGGATGCCTTGCCAGCATTCAGGTCCTCATGGGGATCTTCGATCTTTTATTCTAACGTTCCTTGAAACACCAAACTGGTTTAACCATGGTTTGATGTTCCGCCTTGTAAGACATCCATTCTTGGCTAAACCAGAAAGAGAACATGATTCTTCCCAAAAGCAGCTCTACAAACTCTGCTTCCAACTCTTTTACAGGTTGAAAAACCAAACCTGCTTTGCAAACAGAAATTGTAAATAAAGAACTATTTTAAAAAAAAAAAACCCATGGGTTTTAGGGTTTAAATCAAACCACTTGGCAAAATAAGCAGTTTCAGGACTGGTGTTTTATTTGCTTGACTCCGAAATTCCTTTTTTGCAGGTGTCTGCTCAGGCCTCCAAAGGGTTGTGAGAAGTGGCACTCTATTATTATCCATTTAAGTCCTCGATGCCACGGAAGAAATCAAAGGCCAGGTACAAAAGCGAGAGATTTCCCCAAAAGTTTTAAGCTGCGCTTTGGGTGGCCGCGGACAACTAGCATTTAAATTTCTGCTGGGGGTGATCCTCACAAGATTGTTGTAATCCCTAAAATGCAATTAAGGGACCTAGGCAAGAATTCTTGGGAAGATTCATTTTCCTTGATCGCATTTCCGTGTGTCGGTATATTTGCTACTTTGGAAGAATCTGGTGGAAAAATAAAAATAAAAACAACGTCCCTAGAGACGCAGAATGGAAAATAAACAAATGCAAACTCTGTTCTGAGGAAATGACTTTGCTGGATCAGCTAAAAGTTTTAAATCTCAAGGGCGGTATGGGTGTTGGGGTCATAGAGGTAGTCTTCGACTTACGACCACAATTGAGCCCAAAATGTATGTTGCTAAGCGAGACACTTAAGCGAATTTTGCCCTGTTTTTTTAACGCTGTCATTAAGTGAATCACGGCTGTTTACTAACACAGCCATTAAGTGAATCTGCCTTCCCTGGTGACTCTGCTTGTCAGAAGGTCGTAGGAGGGGATCGTGGGACCCTGGGACGCTCTGACCGTCATAAATATGAATCAGTTGCTAAGCGTCTGAATTTTGGTCATGGGACTTTAGGATGCTACAGTGGTTTGAAGTGTGAAAAAGTAGCCAAAACTCACTTTTTTCAGTGCCGTTGTAACTTTGGTCATTAAACAAACTGCTGTAAGTCGAGGACTATCTGTATTGTGACCCAGCCTGCAAGGTGGCTCGGTTGACATTAAATCAAGCTTTCTCCTGGGAAAATTGATTCTGCTTTGCCTTTAGGATTTTCCCACGCATTTACCTCAATAAAGGGGAATTTTAAAATTACAGGCTGCGAGACGGGGGATTGAATCAAGCAGCTTTTAGAGTTTCTAAATCACTTGGGAGAAAAAAAGCAGAGGAAGAGATTCTGTGAAAATGCCCCGTGTTGCAAAACCTCGCGTTGAATTCATCCTTGGTGGCTGTTGAAATGCTTGGCTTCTCTATCCTCAAACTTTCTCATTTTTGCATCTTGCAAATGACATTTTTCCCCCACCCTAGAAAAAGCAATCTGAATTTCTTAGCATCATAAAGCGACGTTTAGAGCAGTGGTTTCCAGCCTCAGCAACTTTAAGAGGGGTGGACTTCAACTCCCAGAATCCCCCAGCCAGCGTGCTTTAAGAGGGGTGGACTTCAACTCCCAGAATTCCTCAGCCAGCAGGCTTTAAGAGGGGTGGACTTTAACGCCCAGAATTCCTAGTGAATGTGCTTTAAGATGGAGGGACTTCAGCTCCCAGAATCCCCCAGCCAGCGTGCTTTATGGACCTCGATATCCCAGCTGGGAATTCTGGGAGTTGAAGTCCACCCACTTTGAAGTTGCTAAGTTGAAAAACTATTTAGAGGTGTGAATCCTAAACATTGCCTGTTCAGAGAAAATATATATCAAAATATATACAATAAATAAATAAATCAGTTGGCAAATTGCGGTTGTGGCCAATATCCGTGTCCTGTGGCCGATCTCCCTCCCTCCCTCCCTCCCTGTTCCTTCCCTTTCTAAACACACTTTTTGTATTTCAATATTTTTCTTTCCCATAGCAACAGTTGTTTAGACTCGGCCTGGTGAGGAACATTAAACTTCTGAATTTACTAACCGTATCCCTGGTTAGAGGTCAAACAAGCTACGGGCACTTGGAAGGATTCTGTGCAGGCAGTCCCTGACTTACGACCAACTTGGTTAGTGACCGAAGTTACAACAATACAGGTAGTCCTCGACTTAGTTCTTTTAGTGACCATTCAAAGTTACAACAGCACTGAAAAATGGTGACTTAGGACCATTTTTCACACTTATGACCATTGCAGCCACGGTCACGAGATCAAAATTCTTGGCAACTGTTTCATACTTATAACGGCTGGTGCCCTGGGGTCATGTCATCCCCTTTTGTGGCCGTCTGACAAGCAAAGTCATTGGGGAAGCCAGATTCACTTAACGACCAGGTTACTAACTTAACAACTGCAATGATTCACTTAACAACAGTGGAAAGAAAGGTCGTCGACTGGAGCAAACCTCAACAATTTGCAGTGTCCCTTGGATCCCCTGAGCTGGTCGATCAGAAAGGTCAGCAGTTCGGCGGTTCGAATCCCGAGCGCTGCGTAACAGAGTGAGCTCCCCATTCCTCATCCCAGCTTCTGCCAACCTAGCAGTTTGAAAGCACTTAAAAAATGCAAGTTGAAAAATACACACACACACACCCCTCACCACACTTGTTTTATATAGATAGATTTTTGTATGCTGCCTTAATGTTTTTTTGTTTTTTGTTTAATTAGATTTCTATACCGCCCTTCTCCCGAGGGACTCAGGGCAGTTTACAGGACAAAGTTAAAAAAATACAATAAAGACGTTAAAAAACTATTCAATTAATTTAGCCCATAATAAAATTTAAAATCAAGGTTGTCATATGACAATAGAAAACCAATATTTGTAAGTCATCCTGAAGCTGAGAATTGTAATGCCCAACACTTCATTGTGAAAGGAAAATAAAAGCGCTGCAGTAAATGAAAATAAAAACACCACAAATACGAATTTAAGCCTCTTAACCCCTAAAGAACTGCAAGGCCATGGGGCTATCAATCCATCCATCCATCCATCTGCTCTAGTTGCTGCCACCTTCGAGAATTTTGCACGCATCCTCTTCGGGTTAATACTTCTGCAGAATTACACTCCCCCGGCAGGTTTCCGATTTTTCTCCCAAATTTCCGTGTCCCTTTTTCTGCGTTGCGATGAATTTCTCCGAATAAAATCTTATGGGAACGGGTGTTGGCACGTAGCCTGCAGATCTGCAGGGCCAAGCACTTTCCTTATCTCTCTCCCTGAGCATGTCAGATTATTAAGTGATATATTTGCAGAAGCTGTTGTTTGTGTGTGTTGGTATGTGAGAGTTTGTGTGACAGAGGGAGGAACTCTTCCTTTGACTGCCGTCCAAATTCTAGATTTCGCAGATTATCCAGCAGGCCGGAGAGGAGAAATTCAGAAAATGAAAAGGAAGCTTTTAAAAATTAAAGAGAGGGTGCTGAAAAGTCGGCGCTGGGCCCTTCTTAGGAAGTTAAAAAACACTGTGGGAGTTGAAGATTACAGCAGGAATGCTGGACAGAAGCCCTTTGGATCCTATTCTGGGTTAGCAGGTGACCTTGGTGCTAAGGTGGGACATATTTTCAAGCCACGGAAAGGAGACCACCAGGGGATCACAGAGCCAGCTGCGGACAACACTGGGAAGCTGAAAATACATCCCTGCCATGGCTAGTGGCTTCCACCATTACAAGTAGTCCTCGGCGTAACGGCTACGTCGAACCCAACGTTTCGGTGGCTAAGTTGAGTTTTGCCCCATTTTAGGACCTTTCTGTCCCACGGTTGTTAAGTGAATCGCTGCAGTTGTTGAAATGAACAACGTGGTTGTTAAGCAGATCCCCATCAATGTTGCTTGTCAGAAGGTCCCCAATCCCATGACTCCGGGATATGGCGACCGTCATAAACGCATACCAAGCGTCGAAATTTTGAGCTTGTACTTGTAAGTTTGTAAAACGGCCACATCGCTTTTCCCACCATCATTGCAACTTCCAACCGTCACTAAACAAATCGTTGTATGCTACCTCTATTATTTTTCTAACCTCCGCGCGCACTAAGGCGCACACACCCAGCGGATTTAAGAAAAAATATATATTTCCTGGTTTACAAAGGGCTTTCTGCAGAATTGCGGTTTAATGGGAAAGCCTGGGCGAGGAAAAAAAAATTGATTTTTTAAAAATTTCCTCCCGGGCCAGGATGCATCCCGGGTGGGCCGAGCTGGGTTGGGCCGGGAGGGGGGAGGAGAACTATTCAGGCTGGGCTGGGCTGACCTTCGCCCTGCAGATTACAGCCGGCTGACTTCTGACGTGTCTGTCCGATATGACTTCAAGATTTTGGCATTTGTGGCAGGAAAAGAGGGGATAAAAGCACTAGAAGGGGAGGGAAAATCCAGGAATCTTGCAAATTAGTTTGGGGGGGGGGAAAGTGGATTTACTCAAATAAGCAAAAGGAATTATATGCCCCCCGCCAGCCCTGTTGGTCTCTTGTTTCTCTTGGGTATTATCACGGGAAAGACCTCACACCCAGGTTTTGCCCTGGGAATTCCATCTTCTGAGATGCACAGAAGGGTCAGCTAACCCAGAAAAAAAAAATAAGACTGTAGAATAGGGTTGGGAAGGGACCTCGAAGGTCTTCTAGTCTGACCCCCTGCTGAAGCAGGGGATTCTATACCCGGGGTCTTCAAACTGGGCAACTTTATAAGACTTGTGGATTTCGACTCTCAGCATGCTGGCTGGGGGATTCTGGGAGTTGAAGTCCATGAATCTTAAAGACTGCTGGCTGGGGAGTTCTGGGAGATGATGATGGTGATGATGATTAGTTTAATTTATATACCGCCCTTCTCCCGAGGGACTCGGGGCGGTTTACAGGGCAATTCAAAACAAACAGTACTAAAAGTTAAAATTGATTAAACAAATTTGCAAGCCCAACAATCAAATTGAAATATGAAGTCCATGAATCTTAAAGCATGCTGACTGGGGGATTCTGGGAGTTGAAGTCCACCTGCCTTAAAGTTCTCAGATTTGGAGACCCCTGCCCTATATTATCCTCACCCTGCGTTTGTTTCAGGGAGTCCTTCGACCTACAAGTTCATTTAGTGACTGTTCGAAGTTTCAATGGCAGTGAAAAATGACTTACGCCCGTTTTTCAAACTTATGACATTTCACACTTATGACCGCCGCAGCATCCCAATGGCCACGTGAGCAAAACGCTTGGCAACTGACTCCTATTGATGGCGGTTGTAGTGTCCCAGGGTCCCTTTTTGTGACCGGCAAAGTCAATAGGGAAGCCCGATTCACTTAAGAACCATGCAGTGATTCACTTAACAACGGCGGCAAGAAAGGTAGTAAAAGCACACAAAACTCACTTAACAACAGTCTCACTTTGCCATGGGACTCCCTGTATTGAATCAAGGCATGTTTTGAGCTGCCACTGTTGTTTGAATGTCAGCTAATCAAACAAGCCAGGTTTGGGCTCAATGTAAAAGCCAGAAAATTGAATTTCTGACTCCTCTGTCACATGATGTCAGCTTGGCTGATTTAAGATAAGGAGCTTATCTGTGGAGCAGCTTCGCTCTTCAGCTTCCTGAAAGAGATGAATCATTTTCTTTCTTTTTTATATATAAATTGTCTTTATTAAATATTTTGTATATCGGTAATCAAGTAAAAAAGCACAATTCTGCCATCACGGTGTAATATTAATACATAGTCCATGTGTATACATATAAAGAGAAAGATAAACATTTGACTAAAAAAAGAAATTAAAAAAAATAGAATTATACATACAAACTTATTTTACATATGTACATGTTTACAGATATTATGCTTAGCCCAACAATCAGCTACAATGAATAATCAGCTACCAACATCATACAATACAGAATTCAGATTCATAATTTTATAATAGTTGGAAGATGGGGTATGATTGGGTCCAGAAGCAACGGGGTAAAAGTATTGTAAGATGAATTATTTTCAGTAGCATCCGTGAGTTCCCACCCCTGCAAAAAAATGCATTTCCTTCCCCTTTCAATTGCAGGCCGTCCTCAACTTACAGCCAAATTTGTTTAATGACTGACGTTACAACAGCCCTGGGGAAAAAAAATGCAACTTACAATGCCACCCAAGATCGTTGCAACATTGCAGCATCTTCTCATGAACACAGTGCGGGCGCTTGGCAACCGGCATTCGTTTAATGACCACATGATTCGCTTAACAACAGCAGCAATTTTTTTTGAGCAACAAAAGCCCAAAAGTTGTAAAATCAGAGGTTGCTCTCTTAACGACCACCTTGTAGCAGCCATGGAAATTCTGCTCACAATTGTGGTCATAAGTCCAGGACTTCCTGGATAGAAACTCAAGGCCAGCCATCAAATGCCTTTTTTAAAAAAATCCCAGATTTTCCAAGGCTGGCCAGACCTTCTATCTACAGCTAGTCCTCAACATATGACCACAATGGAGCCCAGAATTTACATTGCCGAGCAAGGCACTTGTTAATGCCCGAGTTTTGCGCCATTGGATGACTTCTCTTGCAACATTAAGCGAATCCCTGCCATTGTTCATTCGTGTGGTTGTTAAGTGGAACCGGCTTCCCCGTCGACTTGGCTGGTCCCGAAGGTTGCCAAAAGGGATCACGTGACCCTGGGAGACACTGCCCACCGTCATAAATATGAATCAGACGCCAAGAGTTGGATCCTGTGAGCACGCGGGAGGCTGCCAACGATCGTGGGAAAAACGGTCTCTTTTTTCCCAGCGCTGTTGTAACTTCAAACGGTTGCTCAAGGAACTGTCGTAAGCCGAGGACTCGCTGGAGGGGCTGTTTACACGGGAGGCAGCGGCCACCAAAGGCAACTGCTCTCTGCACAGATGTAGGGAGGGGGAGGAGGAGGTGGCGGCTTTCGCACCCATGCCCCGAAGGCTGGGCCGGAGGAAATGAGCCGTTTTCTTGGAAAAGTCAGAAACCAGAAGGCAGCCCTGTTCCTGTTCCAGTGCTTGCTTCCTGTCTTTTCCTTCCCTTCTCCCTTTTTTCTTTTCCTTCCTTTTCTGTCTTTTCCTTTTCTGTCTTTTCTTCTTTGGCTGCATCATTTCCTTCTTTCCCTCTTCCTTGTCCTTCTTTTCCTTTTCTCCTTCCTTCCTGCCTTCCTTTTCTTTCTGTGTCTTTTCCTTTTCTGCCTTTTCTTCTTTCACTGGATCTTTTCCTTTCTTCTTTCCTTCTTCCTTTTCTTTCCCTTCTCTTCCTTTTCCTTGTTTTCTTCTTCCTGCCTTCCTTTTCTTTCTTGGCATCTTTTCCTTTTCTTCCTTTCTCTTCCTTTCCTCCATCTTTCCCTCCCTGTGTCTTTTTCCTCTCTTCCTTTCTTCTTTCTCTTCTCCTTCTCTTCTTTTTCCTTTCTTCTTTCCCTCTTCCTTCCTTCCTTTACTTCTTTTTCCTCTCTTCCTTTCTCTTCTTCTTTCACTTTTCCTTCTCTTCCTTTTCCTTTCTTCTTTCCCTCTTCCTTTCTTTCCCTTCACTTTTTTCCTTCCTTCTTTCCCTCTTCTCCTTCCTTCACTTTTCCTTCTCTTCTTCTTTCCCTCTTCCTCTTCCTTCTTTCCCTCCGTCCTTCTATTTTCCTTCCTTCCCTCCTACATCCTTCCTTTTCCTGCCTTCCTGTGTCCTCACTTCCTTACTTTCGCTTAATGACCAGAGGATTCACTTTACAACCGCAGGGACTGATTGAACAGCCGTGACCAAAAAGGTCATAAAATTGGACCCCATTCATTTAACAACCTCGTTGCTTAGCAACAGAAATCCTGGTCTCAATTGCCACTGTAAGTCGAGGACTACCAGTACCAAGGAAAGAAACCTTTCTTTTTCTACCCTGACCTAAAAAAATAAAATTCATCACCCAACCTTCGCTGGCAACCCTGCCCATCCCTGCAAAACACAACGCGAGGACTGACACTCAGGTGCCAAAGAGAGAGAATTTATTCATGACAGGGAGGAAATAAAATTAAACTTCTCACCAAGTTTTCAAACCCGCGTCTGACGCCACGGCGCCTTTTTAATTGCTTCTATTAAGCTCTTGCTGTGTGGACTCTTGCCGAAAATAAAACACAGTCACCGAAAATCGGAGCACATTATCTGATAGGCTGAGGGCCAGATCTCTTATTAAGATTATTAGTGGGCCGTGCTCCAAAATATATATATTGGTTGGTTTCGATCTGGATGAAAATCTTGTTGATTTTTGCTCCTCTGGCGCGCACACACACACACACACACACACACACAATCGAAACCAAGCACCTTTTGCATGCAACCTGCATTTTATAAAAGTCCCTGGATTTTGCAAAGGTCTTGGAATTTAAGGTTTAGTTTCAAGCCATTTGCTAATCGTCATTTATCGTTTAATTAATTATTTTTTAATATTTGTATTACCTGTTTTTTTATTGTCCACCTCCCTGAGTCCCTCGAGAGAAGGGCGGTATACAAGTTCAATAAACATTAAACAAACATTAAACATTTAATTGTTGGGGTTACGGAGCTTTGCAGATACAGAGGGTGGGGGGATCCAAACTGGATTTTGACGAGAGCTTTAAAAACGGGATCAGATGAATAATTATGGAAAAACTCAGAACTGGGATTTATTAAAAAAGATGTGGTACTCTTTCCAAACACTGGGGTTTAATGAGATATTTTTGGGTGCGACCTGATTGCAGGAAGGTTGAGAAGCTGTTTAAAGAGTTGAAATATATATTTCAGCTCATCCCCAACTTTTCTTAACCATAAGCATCCTTCCACTATTTTTTTGCCCATCGAAGGCAAGGAATTGCTTAGCCCTTGTGGAATTGGAGGGCGTAAGGGACGGCAGGAAACTGTTACGAAATTTAGGTTATGAAAGTCAATGTAGTGCCATGGTTAAAGCAGGTTTTCTCAATCTTGGCAACCTGAAGATGATGGACTTCAACTCCCAGAATCCCCCAGGAAGCATGCTTTAAGATGGGTGGACTTCAGCTCCCAGAATCCCCCAGCCAGCATGCTTTAAGAGGGATGGACTTCAACTCCCAGAATCCCCCAGCCA
>JANHFR010710205.1:0-10186 GCA_032468015.1 Mimophis mahfalensis | reverse complement strand
AAGCCTCTGCTTGGGCCCTGTACTTACCTGGCATCCAAAATGGGCCATGGGGGGACTCATGGGAGAGGTGGGGTGGGGTGGGTGGGGCAGGGCAGGGCCAGACAGGGGTGGGATTTACTGGTTTGCCAAACTGGGCAGAATCTTAGCTAGAGGATCTTTCAAATCCATGCGAACCTGTAGCAGCCCACCGCTGATTTTAATGAGCTGTGGTGGTGCAGTGGTTAGAATGCAGCATTACAAGCTAATTCTGCTGACTGCCAATTGCCAGCAGTTCAAATCTTATTGGCTCAGAGTTGACTCAGCCTTCTATCCTTTCGAGGTAGACTCAGATTGCTGGAGCAATATGCTGATTCTGTAAACCACTTAGAAAGGCTGTAAAGTACTGTGAAGTGGTATATAAGCCTAAGTATTATTGCTGTTGCTTTAATGACTCATTCTTGGTCTATTGTTGGTCTGTAGAAAGTCAGTTCCTGGAACTGGGATTCAACTTGCGCTAGAATGGACTTCATTTTTCTGGAAGGATCATGTTCACTGACTTGAGGTTCTCCCAAACTTTGGTATCATTGGAAGAAATATCCATCTGGTTCAGTTGCAAGCAAGGAGAAAGCCACTAAAGACAAAACAGAGGCTGGAGGCTAATTGGAAAGAGCGTCTATTTATTGATGAAGCAGAACCACCAAGCATGTGTGATTCTGGTGCAGCTGACCACAGGGAGTTGAGAGTGGGGTGTGTACCTACCTTTGGACTTTGCACTTGAGCTTCCCATTCCTGTTCAAGAACATGCATTCTATTGGCTGTTGTCAGACTCCCATGAGGCTACATAGGGGTTATTACTGGCTCTATAGGCAAAGAACAAATCCTAGGTGTTTGTCTGAGCTAAATTTGGTTGAAGTTTGAAGGGTGATGCTTAATGGCTTTGCCCTGTGTTGGCTCTTGGTTGAGGACTAATCTGCCTTTGTTCAGACTTTGCTGCAGGGAGTAATAATTACCAAATCTACATTTCTAAAATCTACCCCAGCTCAGTATTTGCTTGAGATCAGAGAGCTGGGGCTCTGAGTTTCTGTCTCCCTTAAGATTTTTTCTTTTAGGGGAAATATTTTATCCTGCCTTTTAAAAATATTCCTCAAAATATTTCATTCTTCTGTGTGTGTGTGGTGGCTTCCCACAGTATCAATGGAGTTCTAGGCAGCAATTGTGACAAGGAACACATTTTTAGCATTGTATCTGATGCCCCATTCCTGATATGATAAATTCCAACATCACTAAATCATTGTATCAGGCCCTGACTGATGCATTTCTAAAAATGCCTGAAAATGTCACCTGTGACAAATACAGCAGGTCAACTAACAGCCTACGATTCTGTGGTCATCTACACTGGTTGCAGATTGTTTTCCAATTCAAAATATCAGTTCTTGAAAAACCTGCATTACTTAGGTTCAAGAGCCCTGATCCACTAAGCCAGAGTCAGGGGTAGGTTTCTACTAGTTCGGCCTGGTTTGGGGAACCGTTTGTTATGTTTAGCAATGGTTTGGGCGAACCGGTTGTTAAATTTAGCTATCAGTTCATGTGAAAGTGCATGCGTGCAGCGAAACTGGTTGTTAGAGTGGTACAAACTTGCCCGTGACCAGAGTCCAAAAGCAAAGAGCCAGAAACAAAATGAAATTCACTGGGAGGAGCTGTGGTTGTGTTTTAGTCCAGATTCATATGATACAATATTCTTTAGATTAGTAACCACATCCAAGAAGAAGATGATATAGCTATGCCATGGGGGAAAATTAAGATTGGCTGAACAAGTTAAATTCCAGTTAGCAATTACACTTGGAACTACAAAGTGAAGGACGCCAAACAGTTGACTAGATAGGCAATTTCTAATGTGGATCTGATTTCAGACATTTGAAGGGATCAGCATATTCAGTAACTTATTAATTTACTCTCAACATTTAGAAGATTGAAATTTTCCTCCCCTGGAGATAAACAAAATCCAAGAGGACTTTCAAAAACCAAAGAATTATTATTGCATATAAATAGCTGTGGAATAAAGAGGATGTGGGGATCTGTCTTGAGCAACTGAATATCTCAGTGGCAACTAGACTTTCTGGTTTTCTTTGAAGACATTTCACTTCTCATCCAAGAAGCTTCTTCAGTTTCTTCAGACCTTCAAAGAAAAACCAGAAGGTCCAGTTGCCTCTTGAAAAAAGCACCTTCTAGCTCAGGAGTCTGCAAACTTAAACACTCAAAGAGCCATTTGTACCCGTTTCCCACAGAAAAGAAAACACCGGGGGACAATAATTTAACAACCGGTATGACTGGGTGGGTGTGGCCAACTCACATCACTTATTCCCACCCAGTTGCCTCCTACTCTGGAATATGGAGTGAGTCTCCGTCCCACACCATCACCCTTACCTTCTCCGGGCAGGCGAGGAGTGACGGGGAGGGGAGGGCAGGGACCAGTCAGTGGTGGGATCAGCCACAGGGACCCACAGCAGAGGGCTGAAAGAGCCGCATGTGGCTCCAGAGCCACAGTTTGCAGACCCCTGTACTACTCCATTCCTAGGAGATTAGCAAAGAATCAAGAACTGTTTTGTATCTGTATAAGCATCAGGAGTCCTCGAGCTTTTGACTGTACCAACGTAATTCTGGACAAAATCACATATTTCCTATTCTCAGTAGGGCTGTAGATTTTTCATCCAGCTGCTATTCACCAAGCTTTTAACAATAATTAAAACAGCTGAATATGATTCCATTCTTATGGAAAACCCAGAAAAAGGACAAGAATATTATTCAACTGGTTCGTGTATTATACATAATTTTTATTAAAGATTTTAAAAAAGGAAGATTAAAAACCTAATACCATCTTCCTTTAAAAAAAACACTATTTAATGAAATTGTATATAATAAAACAGCTGCTTCTACACAGAATGAGGAAGAAAAAGAGAGAAAGAAAGAACAATTAATTCCGTGTCTCTCAAACTTAAAAAGGATACTGATCTTTAAAACTTTTAAAAACAATCATTTCTTTCCTGCTATTGCTTTCATCATTTTATCAGTTTCTCAATCAGGGTATCTTAATTTTAAGCCAGGTGTGCTGGCTCGGGAATTGTGGGAGTTGGTCCACACATCTTAAAAGTTGTTAAGGTTGAGAAAAATTGCTTTAGATCAGGTGTGTCAAACATGGCATTACGGTGGCATCACATGATGTATTGGGACTTTCCCCCCCTTCACTAAACTGATTGTGGGTGTGGCCAGCACATGACGCATCCAGCCCACGGGCCACAAATTTGACAGCCCTGCTTTAGATGATTTATAATAATCTGACAATGGTAGGTTGAAAACCTTTTTGGGAGAGATAACTTAATAAATCATTAATTTTACAAACTCCAAGCGTTTGCAGATGATTTGGTTTTTATTATGGAAGATCTGAAGAAGACTGGCCTACAGGTATTAAAGAGAATAGAGGAATATGGGGAAGTTGCGGGATTGAAAATAAATAGGGAGAAGACAAAGATAATAACTAAAAATATGACGGAGAAGCAAAAAAAAAACGAGTTAACAGAAGAATTAGGAATCCAGACTACAAAACAAACTAAGTATTTGGGTTACAAGTGACAGCAAGGTGTGCAACAATAAAATAGGACAATTACAATAAGCTTTTACAAAAGATAAAAGGAGATCTGGAGAAATGGAAGGGATTTCAGTTGTCTTTATTGGGGAGAATAGCCACAGTTAAGATGAACATTTTACCAAGAGTGTTCTTTTTATTTCAAATGGCCCTGATAACGCTGGAAAAAGCTTTTTTCCATGAACTTAATAAAATGATTTTGAAGTTTGTTTGGCAGGGCAAAAAAGCAAGAATCAATCTGAAATTGCTGCATGATGCAAGAATAAGGGGAGGATTTGGTCTACCCAATTGGGAATTATATTACCAAGCAGCAGTTTTGGTCTAGATAAAAGATTGGATTTTGCTGGGGGATAATCAACTGTTGACTTTGGAAAGTCATGACCTTCAGACAGGCTGGCACTCGTTTCTATGGTATGAGGCCAGCAAGAACCATGGATACTTAAGAGACACCTTTTCAGAAATGCATTATTAATAGTCTGGAATAGGATAAGAGAGCAACATTACATGAAGATTCCAGGTTGGTTTTCCCTAAAAGAAGTGCTTATTTACCAGAAAGGGCCTGAGAATATCTATAAATACAAAGACATTTTGAATGAAAAAGGGGAACTTAGAACGAAAGTCAAGTTGGAAAGCCAGGCTTTAGACCTGACATGGTTACCACACTTGCAGATTCAATCAAGATATGACAAGGACACCAGGTTATTTGGTTTTTATCGGCACATGATTCAATTGGATAAGATACTGCTTGAGAGAGATGTAAAAAAAGAGTATATATATATAGTTATCTGTTAGAATACACCCTTATGGATGAACAAGTTAAGCATACAATGGTTGTTTGGGCAAAGAGTTTTGGTTATAATATAGAATTGGAGAAGTGGGAGAGATTATAGGCTAGGAATTATAAACTAACCATGTCAACAGCATATAAGGAGAACTTGTAGAAGATGTTTTATAGATGGCACTTTTCACCATTGAGGATAGCAAAGATGTTTAAAGACAAATCAGCTAAATGTTGGAAATGTAAGCAATTGCCTGGGTCGTCTTATCATATGTGGTGGACGTGCGGCTATGCTAAAAAAATTTGGTTGAAAATATGCAACTGGTTGGAGGACATGATGATGCAATATATCGAGTGGAAGCCTGAATTTTTCTTATTGGGAATAATACCGGAGTCAATTAATAAAATAGATGCCTATTTAATTATACATGTTTTGACAGCTGCCAGGATTGTCTTTGCTCAACATTGGAAAAGTGAAGAAATTCCACAAGAGGATAGCATTATAAATAAAATCTTAGAATGTGCAGAAATGGGTAGGTTAACATTGGCTATTAAGGAGAAAGATGAAACAGAATATTATGAGGTTTGGGGAACGTTTTATTGTTGGTTTCATAATAGAATGGAGAAATTAGGCTGAGTAATGAGTAATGTTGTAACAGTAATGAAATGTTTGAATGTTGATGTATCAACATTCAATAATATTAAATCTTAGACATAATTAGCATCCAATAAGATTGATATGTTTAATAATAATTTAGAGAGTAGGATAATATTGTAATGTTGAAATATTATATATATTATTATACCTATTTTGTTAGAAATTGAATTGTTGGCTGTCAACTGGTTAACACACCCTTGAAAGATGAAAGAGCTTTTTTTTCTTTTGTAACTTTGTAATTGAGTGTATCAAAAAATTTAATAAAAAAATACATTAAAAAATAATAATAATTAATTTTAAAGTATTTTTATGGACTGTGGGAATGCCCAAGTTTTCATGAGTACAGTAATGGCAAAGTTCTGATAGGAAGAACCTAAGCTAAGCATACTGAGACATCCATGTACTCTTTCACACTAAGCAGCTTTATATACAGAGCAGAAAAGAATTAGTAAGCCAAAGAAGTTAAATATATAATACTACTTTTTTCCTTCTAGCTTTATGCTTACTAAATTATTGAAAATCCACGAACAATGTCAAACAGATTAGCAAGATTTAAAGAGATTCCAGGCAAAATAGCATTTGCTCTTTTCCAGCTGCTGTCTAGAAGTTTTAAGAGGAGACCTACATCTATGGTAGCTACGTTCAGGAGTAAATTCCTTGCTATTGAAAAAATAAACTTCTTCCTTTCCATGTAGCATGTTTGATGTCCTTTGCGTGGAACCACCAGCTCAGATCCAGACTCCAAATTCTCTTGACCTGCTTTTCATCAGATCCATAGGGTGACTAGAATGAGATTATCAGCCGTCCCAACTTGGTCAATTAGAAAAGAAAGGCTCTCGAATCCATTTTTAGTGAAAATCCACTTCACTAAAGCCAAGTGGTTACAGACTAGCAAAGCCAGATCTGACGTTTTCTGCCTAAAGCATCTGATTAATTTTTCCCTTTTCCCCACCTTTTCCCTGGTTATCTCTAACTGTCCAAGTACATTCAGACAAATTGTTTTGGTTACAGTCCCTGGCTTGGCAGGCTGGATGGTGCTACATTCCTTTCCATGACTTCAGAATGGCCAGTAGCTCTCACAGGATGGCACAAAGAGTAGTTTATCCCAGTTTCTCCACAGCTCCCTTCCCCCATTGCCTACGACAAATTGGCATCTGGAGAAACTTGGCTGTTGTAGCAAGATAGCAGTCTTGACAGAGATAGGGTTTAATTTCAGTGATGTTTGGAGAAAGGAAGTCCCAGTAGAAGAAGTTTGGTTATCAGAGGCAGGTCATCAGTGAAACAATTTATAAGTATCTTATCAATCAATAGTAGTGTGTTAAAAACCTGTTGCATTTGTTGAGTTGCACCTTGTCTGAGTTCTGATGCCAAACTTTTGCCCATTACTTTTTTGTGTGCGATGTTTCAGCCATTGGTCTGTGGTAGAATCCAGAGAGGCATTCCAAAATATTAGAGGAACACCATATGAAGGTATCTCTGATAAAGAGTGTCCATTTGTTGTGGCCTATGATTGTGCTGCTGATGTGGGAGCAAAGAAACACCTGGGTTTGTTTCATAGAATAGTACAGTACAGTATATATATAATACTAGCTGATTACCCGGCGTTGCCTGGGTCTTCTCCAGTGCCAGCAGGAATGGAACGGAAGGTGAGCCAGACTGGGGAGCCCTGCCGCAGCCCTCCACCCACGTGGGAGAACACAAAGCCAAAGTGTGCCTCGCCAGCTGGGCAGGCCCAAAAACAATGGGCGGCAGCAGTGTGGCCAGGCAGTGGCAGCAAGGTTCCGTAGTCTGGCTTGCCTTCCACGCCACTCCTGCCGGCACTGGAGAAGACATCGCAGCCGTTGCCACCCATCCGTCCTCGCTCTTTCTGGTACCCCTTGTGGCCAGCCAGCCCTGCACATGTGCAGTAGGGCTGGCCAGCCAGCCAGCCAGCCAGCCAGCCAGCCACACTCTTTTATATATATAGATAATATAATAATAGTACAATACAATACAATACAATACAATACAATACAATACAATACAATACAATACAATACAATACAATGCAGGCTCTGCTTTAAGTTGGGTGGTTATCTCTATGCAGTTATGGGCGTGCCACCCAATGCTTGATAAAATACAATGACATTGTTAATTATGGACTCTGGCTTATTGATAGCGCATTTGAGTGGTTTGAGCTTGAGCTATAGCTGATAATCAGTGGTGTTCTGATGTTTCTTTCTGTGGTCTGATTTTTAAGAGGTCCTTGCTGAGAATTAATCTGACTTTATTGCTTTATTTGTTGATCTTATTGGGAGGATAATTCAGTCTCCTCAATGCCTGGCTTAATTCCATTAGTTGAGCATCTTTGTCAAATTGATCAAACAAACATAGTTTAGAACTATGGTATTTTGGTGGTATCTCTTGGGTGAAAACCAAAAATCCCTAGATACTGTACACACAATAATACGTAGTTTTTCTGTAAAGCCCAGCTAAGTTTAGAAGAAGAAAGTAAGTGGAATTTACTGGGCATTAGAGTAGATGCCAAATACACCAACTTTGTAAACCAGGTACTTCTCAACTTACGTCCACAATTGAGGCCAAATTTTCTGTTGCTAATTGAGATATTTCTTAAGTGAGTTTTGCCCCATTTTATGACTTGCCACATTTGTTAAGTGAATCACTGCAGTTGTTAAACTATTTAACATGGTTGTTAAGTGAACCTGGCTTCCCCATTGACTTTGGTTGTCAGAAGGTCACAAAAGGTGATCACATGGCACCAGCGCCATGAACCACCAAAGAGATTGCAACATTTGTGCTCTTCTAAATCCAGCTTAGAGCAGGGAGGGTCCCATCTGTTTTGTTAGGACACACAATTGTAAAGAACGGAAGAGAAAGTGACAGCATTGGCCCCAGTGAAGCCTCTGGGATTTCTTCCCCTTTGAGGGAGGCTAATGAGAATCAGCTTGGGGCAAGAATGTGATTGGAGCAGGTACAAAACAAGGAGTTTGGACCATACAATCCTGATTATTATCCTGATGTTTTTGGCTCTCGCTTGTGGAGGTCCCGGGGCTTAAACCAATATGAGACAACAATTTTTTGTGGCTAAGTTTATATTTCCAGCTGTTAAAAGACCAGGCTTCAATTTCCTTGCTGGCATTGGTGGTGGTGGTGGGAAATCCAGATATCCCACAGAGCCAAAATTGAGCAAGAAAAAGATGTTTATCTTTTCAGGACATCATGAAATTCAGTTTTTCCTGGGAGAGTGTTAAGAGCTTTATTTATTTTTCCTTTTTGGCCTAGCCAATTTAGCCCAGACCTCTACTTAAGATGTCTCAGTTATTTATTCTCTATGAATCTGGATCCTTTATGAACAATCCAAGGCTTAGTCAAGGTGACACATTCTGACTGGAATTTGATCTCACTGGATTTCAGCAAAATCAAAACTCTGTAACCCTCCTCTGCTTTAGCTTATCTGGGTTTCAGTTTGATTTCCTTGTCCTGTTTTCCTTAAAATTTCTTTAAAATTATTATTACAAATCAAATCTAAATTGGCCCAGATATTTATTCTGTACTAGCTGATTACCTGGCTTTGCCCGGGTATAGTCGTCCTGGAGCCATCTGCCTTCCTAAGGTTTCAAATGGCCTCACATCATCCTGGCCTAGATCTAGGCCTAGGCCATATCATCCTGGCCTAGACCTAGACCTAGAGAAGCCTCTGAGGGGAAAAGTCTGGGACACATCTGTATAAAGGTTGTAAGCCACCCTGAGTCTCTGGAGAAGGGCAGCATATAAATTGAAATAAAAAAACAAAAAAAAATGTAGATTAATATCTCTATGGTTCCACAATCCCTCCATATCATCCCAGCCTAGACCTAGGCCTGGAAAAGCCTCTGAGTGGGAAGGTCTGGGATATGTCTGTAAACTGTAGATTAGTATCTCTATGGCTCCACACTCGCCTGCCTGCCAGTCGCCTGATCGGCTGGCCGGTTGGCCGGCCACCCACACTCTCTATATATAGATGGAGGAGTGAGAGCTATTTCTTTGATTGCCCCTTTGTGAGAAAAGGAATGGAAATCACATACTCCAGAAATTAGATGGAACTAAATGGGGAGCTTCAGTTGTCACCCTCAGATCATGGAGCTGTGGTGGCGCAGTGGTTAGAATGCTGTACTGCAGCTACTTCTGCTGACTGCGGGCTGCCTGCAATTTGGCAGATCAAATCTCACCAGGCTCAACGTTGACTCAGACTTCTATTCTTCTGAGGTCAGTAAAATGAGGGCCCAGAGTATTGGGGGCAATATGCTGACTCTGTAATCTGCTTAGAGAGGGCTGTAAAGCACTGTAAAGTGGTATATAAGTCTAAGTGCTATTGCTATTGCTATCAGCACAAGCGTTGGTCTATTCCGCAGCAGAATACTGTACCCTTGTATGGCTTTACAGCTGCCATACTAGTAAGTTAGATGTCAGACTAAATAACATCATAAACATTATGAAAGGATGTATTAAAACCACTTCAGCTTCCTGGCTTCCTGTTCTGAGCCATATGGCACTGCCAGCTTTATGAAGTCAAGATGCACTAATGAGAGAATACAGAAAAATTATGAACAACTCCCTCCTACCAGTGCATGCCAACTTTCCTCATTTATCAGCAGGAAAACTCAAATCCAGGAAGCCCCTACTGGCACTCGCACAACATCTACCCATCAACTTAACAATGATTCTCAATGGAAAGCCAAATGGGTGGCTGAATGCCCAGATGTAGGAAGACATATAAAGACAAAAGACATATAAGACCAAAAAAAAAAAAAAGCTTGAGCTGCCACATCAGCAGTGGACAGTCTTGAATAAGATTTGCACCTCACCAACTGATATTTGAACAGAAATCTTTTTAACATTTGTATTTTACTAGCTGATAACCTGGCTTCGCCCAGGTATTTATGACAATGCTGTGGTCTACAATTCCCAGCATTCTTTGCCCGATTTGCATGCCTTGCCTGTATTGGCTGAAGAGCCTCCGATTTGCATGCCTTGCCTGGTAACTATGTGCAGTAGAGCTTGCCAGTGAAATGTCCGTGGGGCAGTGAAATGTCTACTTCGGCTCCCTTTTTTGCGGGTAAAGACCCCTCAAAGGCTTTTGTGACACCCCCCC
>JANHFR010710189.1:0-10187 GCA_032468015.1 Mimophis mahfalensis | reverse complement strand
AAGATGCGTGGACTTCAACTCCCAGAATTTCTAGCTGGGGAATTCTGGGAATTGAAATCCACGCATCTTCAAACGGCCAAGGTTGAGAAACACTGTTTTAGTGTCATGATGAGCGGCTTCATATGAAAGATTTTATCTTTTAGTGTCGCAAAGCAGATGGTTTTGCTTCCAGAGTAATGATTGCATTTAAACAAGTATTTCCTGATCATGTGAAAAAACACAACATTCTCAATACATTCTTGTTCCAAAAATTAGTTAATACAGTGCTGATACTTTATTTACAGGGATTATTTTAGAGACCAGTTCTCTTCCTAAATCTCATTTTTTTAATTAGCCTAAAATTCAGGAGGGAGGGGCGGAGGGTTAGTGCAGTCAATCTATCATTGTAGTGACCTTGAAAAAGAGACAAACCAGAAAAAGAGGCAAACATGAAAGAGATTCATAAAGGTAAAACATTTTAATTCTTTTATAACTGCTTCATAAAAGAAATTCAAGAGCAAAACCCATAAAAAAACTTTTGTAAAAATGCATATTGTAATAAAGATACCTAAAATTGAGCCCTGTGTATAAATGTATGAAAAGGGCAATTCAGTGTCCATATTTTTCACAGGGATGTGAAAAACTGTGCACTTTGGAACCATTTGTACAATAACCAATAAGTGACTAAAAGAACGGACAGAAGTGATTTTGTGAAAAATAAGTCCATCTAAAAGGCAGCTTTCTGAAATAAAGGTCTGCCCTTAACAATAAAGAATGTGTGATCACTGTATACAAATTGAGTTTTCACCAGAGAGATTAATCTTTCACAGAACATAACAGAGAATGTTGATGAAACTTTTAACAAAACTGAGAAAGATGAATGCCTGTTTGGTCTTTAAATAGGAGGCCCCCTAAAATAAAGATTAGTTTTTAAAGCTAGACAAGAAGGAGGCAATGGAAAAACATTTTATTGCTAAAAAAAAAACTACATAAGTTGCCCCCACATAAACATCACAAGGGAAGATCAAGTTGAAGCAGTTTTTTCTTTTCATTGTGAAGCATCGGCAACAATAGTTCAAAGTTTCTGGAAGGTTCTCCAGCATACTGTATCTGGGTAGGAGTCTCGACACCAGGCAGTTGCCAATTTCAGAGGAGGAAGAAAATCAATATATTATTATGGCTGTTACTGAGCATTTTTTATCTGGTGCTATCCGGACGCACGGAATTCTGGGGGATTCTACGACTTGCCATCCTAGCATAGCTGGCGGGCAGTCGCGTTCTGGAGAAGGAGAGCTTGAGCGATAAGCCTTCCAAGTCTCAGAGGCGAATGAAGCAGTGGTGGCATTCAGGTTCCAGAGAACCGGTAGTGATCATTTTGACTGGTTTGGAGAACCGGCAAATACCACCTCTGATTGGCCAGCACTGGCAAATACCACCTCTGATTGGCCGACAGCATCACCACACCCACTAAGCCACACCCACAGAACCTGAAGTAAAAAAATTTGAATCTCACCAATGGAATGAAGTGAAATTTGGATGTGCCTCTTCCAACCACAGTTGTTGCTCTTTCAGCTTCAGTGTTGCGGTGTCCAAAACTACACTGACTGGATTGGGACCCACTGGTTCAACAGGAACCACACTGTTCCTCTGAGCTGCTGCAAGCAAGGTCTGACATTCAAGGATTGCACAGGACAACTAAGTGAGAAGCAGCTTCTCAACACCCAAGTAAGAGCATTTGGACTTTGCTTGAGTTTGACCGAAGTTGTAGGAAATGAGAATTTAAATTGTATGAACCAGCTTCCTACGATGGTTCTTTTTTTTTTTTTTTTTTTTGGCTTTGCTGGCTGTCTTTACTTATCTTGTTCTGGAATATATGTTTCCTGTTTCCTATACAAAATTCCTCTCCCTACATGTATGTGGAGATTCTCAGTCATCCAGGCCATGGTTGTGTCAAAGGTGTTTTTTTCAAAAGACAACTGGGCTATGTTTTTAAGAGCCGTAGTAGTGCAGTGGTTAGGATGCGATATTTTTATTTTATTTTGTTTTAATCGGATTTATATGCCGCCCTTCTCTCAAAGGACTCAGGGTAGCGTACAATCATTAAAAACATACAGTATAAAAATTAAAAATAAATTAAACCAAATCCGATTTAACTCCGACTAACATTTAAAATTTAATTAAAACCAATCATAAAGTTAATATTATATCAGGCCAGGCCGACTCGTCGAAAGAGCCAGGTCTTTAGGCCGCGGCGGAAGGATCGAAGGTTGGGGCTAATCCGGATCTCTGGGGGTAACTTATTCCATAGGACAGGCACTCCCACAGGGAAGGCTCTCTCCCTGGGCGTCACCAGCCAACGTTGTTTGGCCGACGGCACCCTGAGGAGGCTGACTCTGTGGGACCATACTGGATGGTGGTAGGCTGTTGATGGCAGAAGGTGGTTTCGCAAGTACCCTGGGCCTAAGCCATGGAGCGCTTTAAAGGTCATAACTAACACCTTGAACTGCACCTGGTAGACCACTGGAAGCCAGTGCAGGCCACGTAGGAGCAGTGTAACATGGGAGTGTCGAGACACCCCCATAATAACCCACGCGGCCACATTCTATACCAGTTGGAATCTCCGGGTGCTCTTCAAGGGGAGCCCCATGTAGAGAGCATTGCAGTCTGCCCACTGCCAGGTGTTTGATCCTGATCAGGTTGATTCAGCCTTCCATCCTTCTCAATTTCATTGAGGGCTGTATCAGGGTTATGTTTGACCTTGGGAAGCCAGCTGGGCGTGGCCAGCTCAATGTCATTTGTGTGGGGGGTACCTATGGTGGCCTGGGGAGGACTAGAGGTCAATTGTCTCCAGCAGAGGAAGGCAAGGCAAGGCCAGGGAGAGCTCTGTTTTTGGGCTCTGTTTTCGACTGTGATGGCCTCCTGCAGCCCTCTACCAGTGAAAATGGAGCTCTGTTTTCACTGGCAGAGGCACTGCGGGCCGGTCCTTTGCTGTTTTCAGGGCTCCTTCACTGCCAGAGGCACCACAAGCAAGTCCTTCACTGTTTCCAGGGTGGCCCCTGGGCCAGATCTAAGCACCCCGCAAGCCAGATCCGGCCCACGGACCTTGAATTAGGCACCCCTGATCTACAGTATACTCTGGGAATTATTAGGGAGGAGCAGTGTTCATCCTCTTTCTATTACACATCATATCTGGGCTGAGTTGCCTCTTATTCTTCTGGACCAGAGGTCTGCAAACATCAACACTCAAGCCATTTGGACTCATTTCCCACAGAAAAGAAAACCCCGGGAGCCAATAATTTAACAACCGGTATGACTGGGTGGGCGTGGCCAACTCAACATCATTCACTCCCACTCAGTCACCTCCTGCTCTGGAATATGGAGCAAGTCTCCATCCCCTGCCATCACCCTTACCTTCTCAGGCCAGGTGAGGAGGGACAGGGAGGGGCCAGTCAGTGGTGGGATCAGCTGACAGGGAGCCGCAGCAGAGGGCCAAAAGAGCCGCATGTGGCTCCAGAGCCACAGTTTGCAGACCCCTGCTCTGGATTGCCTTCCCTCCATCCTGAGGATCCACCTCCTCACTACAGTCCATCATCAAATCTCTGATTGGTTACTGTGGAAGATCTGAGAATGGGCTAAATCGTTGTTTCTCAACCTTGGCAGCTTTAAGATGAGTGGGCTTCAATTCATGGCTGGCTGGGGAATTCTGGGAATTAAAGTCCACCCATCTTAAAGTTGCCGGACTTCAGATTAGATCACAGGTGTCAAACCTGTGACATCACATTGCCATCACGTGACCTTTCGTGATTTTTTTTCCCTTTGCAGAGCTGGGGTGGGCGTGGCCTGTGGGTGACACATCCGGCCCGCAGGCTGCCAGTTTGTCACCCTTAGATTAGATGAACTTTTGGGCAGGTCCAGAGGCCTTTGAGTCCGTATCTCTAGCAAATTCTTGTTTTGTTTTCTACAAAACTCTTTGAACTTACGTAATCAGTTCTTTCCCATTATCTCCCCTCACTACAGGGCTGTGAAAAGATAATAGATCTCCATGACCTGCTCAACTACGCGATGCTCATTGTCTTGGCTTTTGCCATTGTGAAGGTGTGTGTCGTTGCCAAGTTTGAATGCGCTTTTCAGTTAGGTTTATTGTTCAAAAGTCATCTGGGGACTGGAAAGACAGGACTGTGTGGCAGACTCCAAATGATTCCAAATCACTTTCAGTCTGAATGGCCTCCTCTTCCCGTTCCCATTCTGATTTTTATTTTTATTTTGTAAATGAAGGAAAAACATCAACACTCAAAATTGGCTGTTTCTGTCTAAATCACTGGTTCTCAACCTTCCTAATGCCTCGACCCTTTAATACAGTTCATGTTCTGGTGACCCCCAACCATAAAATTGTTTTCACATACACCTGTATTTGTATTGAAATATGTGTTTTCCAATGGTCTTAGGCAACCCCTGTGAAAGGGTCGTTCGACCCCCAAAGGGGTCCCGACCCACAGGTTGAGAACCACTGGTCTAAATGGTGGTGATCCTGGAGGCTTCCTGCAATCCAAGAGTCTCATTGATGGTTGCTAGAGAAACCTGGTCTGATCCTGCCAGTCCCCTCTAATGTTCTTTTGATTCTGAAGGTTTTTGTCTTTTTATTTGCTCAATTGAAAACTCCACCCTCCAGATTAAGTGGAATATTCCGAGGGCGATTCCCTTTGAATGTTTAATCCACAATCATTCAGTTGTATTTCTATCTCTGTCTTTTCTAACCTAATAGGTGTCTTTTCAGGGCCAATTATGAAATTGATTAATTATTTGCTCAGTTCTTCCATTATGAGTAATCATACACAGCCATAATCCACAAATAGCCAGTGGTTTTTTTTAAAACCCAGAAGTGCAGGGTTCATGCAGTATTTATTTTATTAACCATGATTTACAAACCATGTCACCCAAGATCAGACTACATATAGCTATGGCTTGCTTAGTCCTGGTTGTTGAATAAACTGTAGTGGACTGAATCCAAAGAGGACACCAGGCTACAAACCTTGGTTAGAAACTACAGAATGCAGTAAGCCAAAGCTAAGCAAGTTCTGAAATCAACCCCACTATTATATTGTTTGCATCATTGTTCTGATGTTAACCTGGACCTGCAGGCAAGCAAAAAACAACTGCATAATATTTTGCAGTCCACTTTAGTTCCTTTGGATTGATTCTAAAGAAGGGGGTAGACAACCTGTGTCCCTCCAGACATTTTGCTCTATGAATACCATTGAGTGTGGTACAAGCCCTTCTGTGGTTTTATTATGAAGCCACAAACATCTGGAGAACACCAGGTTGTTTAGCCCTGAATTATAACTACCTTAAGGGATGTGGTGGCTCAGTGGCTAAGACACTGAACTTGTTGATCAGAAAGGTTGGCAGTTCGGCGGTTCGAATCCCGAGCGCCGCATAACAGAGTGAGCTCCCGTTCCTTGTTCCAGCTTCTGCCAACTTAGCAGTTCAAAAGCATGTAAAAATGCAAGTAGAAAAATAAGGACCACCTTTGGTGGGAAGGGAACAGCGTTCCATGCGCCTTTGGTGTTTAGTCATGCTAGCCACATGACCACGGAGACTTCTTCGGACAGCGCTGGCTCTTCAGCTTTGGAGATGAGCACCTTAGTGTTGGGAACGACTAGCACGTATGTGCGAGGGGAACCTTTACCTTATAACTCTTGGTTTTCTCCATTCAGTTCCTCACTTGATGTGTTGCACACCAAGGATTGTGCTAACTGGAATGGGCAGAGCACATACAACAGGTAGTCCTTGCCTTATGACCGTAATGGAGTCTGCCCATGATGGTTGTAAGTCATGATGGTCATAAAACAGGTCACTTCTGACCAACCTGATTTTAAGACCTTTTATGTAACAATAGTCAAGTAAATACCATGGTTGTTTAGCAAACCATTGATTTGCCCTGGAGCCAGTTTAGCCACAAAGTGGAAGTAAACGGTTGCCAAGTACCCAGCATGTGGTCACATGACTGCAGGGGGGCATCACAACTTGGCATCTAGGTTGTGAGTACCCCCGCCCTGGAGGAGGTCTGTCGGAACTTCAAACAGGTGCCAAGCAACTGGTCATAAATTGAGGACTACCTATAATCCAGAATATCTAGAGGACTCTCAGAAGGACAAAACTGAATTTGACAAGATATAGAAATGAGAATTAATAGATGTGGAGGGCGTGTTAAGGGTCAGCTCTGGGGAAAGAACAATCTATTTTCAAACTATAAATTCTGTAAATGTTGCACGTATGGGATCCTTTGTGCTGTTTGATCTTGATAGCTTTCTTATGAGCGTTTCATTACCAAACTAGGTAACATCATCAGTGCTACCTAAAACTAAATCCCAGAATCAAAGAGGCCCCAGAGGCTGAATGGGGTGGTCAGCATGTCCAGCCATCCACTATCTACTGCAGAACATAATATTTTACAGAGAGGCCTCCACTTCAATACAGGTGATGCTAATCCACTAGAATTCTAGAAGGAACATTTAAAACCAGTAGCCCTGATGATGTTACCTAGTTTGGTAGTGAAATGTCTGCAAGAAATGCTGCCAAGCTCAGAAAACGTCAAAAACCCCACAGTTCAACCCTGACCTAATAGATATTCTCTTCAAGGCTATTTACGCAGACTGAAAGATTAATTACAGGTATCTGTTTTTTCATTTCAGTTTTTTGGAATGCTTGGGATCTGTGTCTTGGCCTGCAGGAAGGAAAGCCAGGGGTATCAGTCCCTGAGCACCGGAGTGTTTGCCTGACCAAGAAACAGAGGACTTTTCCTTTTGGGATCTCCATGAACAAAGATGTCTTGAGTAGAAACCATTCGCCTACTTTTTATGAAATCCCAAAGGAGATTACAGTGGCTTTCAGAAGTCCTATTAAAGGTGAAATAGTTGGCATTAACATCCTGATAGATTTGAGGTTTGTCTGATGTGGTTGAAATTAAGGTGTCCTTTTTTAAAACAGCAGATGGAGACATTCACCAGAAAAGACAGGCCAACTCCTGCGATTTCAGTGTCTGATATAATTTGTGAATCTGTCCTTGAATAGACTTAAAGAAATTATTATTTTTTTTTACCCAAGGCATACTTTTTCCCTGATTGGCTGGGCCACTGGCTTATGGTGAAGGGCTAGGTGCGTATAGCAAATCTCTAAAATCCAGTGGAAATGGCTAAAAGTTAGTCATGTTGAAATTCACTCTCAGGTAAATGTTGAGAAGATAGCAGGTCTCGGATTGAAGCTGGATTCATCTCCCAAGAAAAATTGCAAGTATGAATGCTGACAATTGCTTTTACTCTAGATGGACATTTTCTAGAGTAATTGGGAGATTTAGATTTAGGCAGACTTCATCTGGGAGTGACCAGCTTTTCTAATAAAATACCCATTAAAGTTCTGACTGTATGAATTCTTTTGCTCAGAAGATTTGAGTTAGGTCTGAAATGCATAAAGATTCCTAAATCTCCATTTTTTTAGCTCTTGATGTCCAACATTGAATTCTGGAGGTAAAGGTACCCAAACTGACAATTCGTATAGGGGAAGCACAAATAAACATAAAACAGGCTTCAGAGTGTCCAACCTTGTAACTTTAAAATTTGTGGACTTCAACTTCCAGAATTCCCCAACCACCCATGCTTGGTGTGGAATTCTGGGAGTTGAAGTCTGCAAGTTGAAGTCTGCAAGTTACCAAGGTTGGACACCCCTGTTTTAAGCAAAGAAAGATACTCCGCTCTAAATATCAATCATAGCCTTATCTCTGGGGGAAAAAAAATATTTGCTCCTTGTTATTGCTGCATTCTTAGTTCTGGTCGGTCAAAACTAAGTACAACTCCTGTCTTTCCATCTTTAAATTTGTTGAGCTACAGAACAAAACCAGAGTTAGATTAGATTAGATTAGATTAGATTAGATTAGATTAGATTAGATTAGATTTATTGAATTTATATATAGTTGCAGGAATCCTTCAGAAGTAATGGATTAATTACTTATTCTCAACCATATCTGCACAGACTAGTTATGTACTCGAGACACTGGGTTAGAGAAGGTTGATCCAAGTATATGTGGTTTGATTATTATTTTTTTTGTCTTTATTCACTGGATGCTCTAGCTTGAATACAGTCTTGGCCAATAATCCAATATGCACCGCAGTTGAGTAAAATTTCAGGATGTGTCTGGAAATATATTAAAAACATGATGCTACTTTCATTACAGTAGTAGCTGAGCTTGATATTATTCTGCATTCTTGGATGGCATTAAAACAATTTCTCCAGATGAAGGATGTTGATTTGCTGGGGCACAAACAGATACTGTATATGAAATGAAATGAAATATGTTCTTCATTTTTTGTCGTCTTGTTTTTGTAAGCAGAGAAACAACTTACATAGCATATATGTTGCTGGGGGGGAAAGCAGCAGTTTCGGTTTTTCAAACCATCTCTCTTTAATTTTTGAGTATTGTATGGCTACTTAGATACATAAAGAGCCTCCTAAAACCCTAAATAAAAACTTCAAAAAATAAAAGTGCAGTATTTTGTTTCATTTGAAAATAACAGGAGAATTGAAAAAGCCAGAGTGTAAAATAGTAACCAATTAAGACACTTAAGATATTTTGGTTAAACTTGACTTTACGGGCAACGTTGAAAATATGGAAGGACTTTGCTAGTGTCCTTTTCTGGAATTATTTCCCCCTCCCCAATTTTAATCATTTTCTGGGTTTATTTCATACATGGAACGGCAAAATATTTGACTTTTCCACAATTTGCTGGGAAATACACCTACCACATACAATAAAGAAAGTCTGTAACATGAATCCAGGCTCTCGTAACTCTACTTACACTTCCATGGAGCTGCTAGTATGGCGGTGCTATATAGTTGCTCCCTTCTTGAATTTTTTTTAAAATATCCCAGTCTAATCTTGAGCTCTGGAATCACTTGGTGGTCTCCCATCCAAGTGCCAATCAGGCCCGCCCATCCCTCATGAGTTTCAGAATCCAGCCAAGATCTGCCTGGAGCAGAATGATGATGAGGAAAGAGAAGCCAAACTATCCTATTTCAGCAAATTCCTGGATCTTCTCATTTTTTTTTATTTTTTATTTGCTAAGGTTGCATTCATACAACCCATGATTGAACCAGTCCTTACATATTATGTATATAATGTTAAATCACAAGATATCCAACGAATTACAAAGGTACAAATGACACAAAAGACCCAGTTAAAACGAACTAAGTATATTGTGTGAATGCAAGACTAGATTTTTTTTTTTACCTTATGCATGTTGAATAAGTGTGATTTACGCTTATCCAACTGCCCTGAATGGTTTTGCTAAGCTTTCCAAAATAATTTGGAAACTGGTTGTGAGCAAACGATAGTGATCACTGGACTTCAGCATTCCCTTTGCTTGAATATTGGAAGTGTTCAGAGGTGGTGTTCAGCCAGTTCTGACAGGTTCCAGAGAACCGGTAGCGATAATTTTGACTAATTTGGAGAACCGGAAAATACCACCTGTGATTGGCTGACAGCATAGCCACACCTACTAAGCCACGCCCACAGAGCCGGTAGTAAAAAAAATTGAACCCCACCCCTGGAAGAAGTGCATTCGCAGTTTCATCTCTCACTTCAGGATTCCATTCAGCTACAACTGCATTGTAAGGCTGAATAGGGACACCGATTTTTATTGCTCAGATTTCCAGTTGAGTGTTGCTGCCATTATAAACAGTTGTAGGAATTGAGCATGGCTAAGTGTAGTGAAAAGAAGGATAGGGGATGACACGATAGTGTTCCAATATTTGACGAGCTGCCCCTAAGAAGAGGAGGGTCAACCTATTTTCCAAAGCACCAGAAGGCAGTACAAGAAACAACGGATGGAAATTAATCAAGGAAAGAAGCAATCTAGAACTAAGAAATTTCCTAAGAGTGAGAACAGCCAACCAGTGGAATGGCTTGCCTTCAAAAGTTGTGGGCACTGCTGCATCACTGGAGGCTTTTAAGAACAGATTGGATATCCATTTGTTTGAAATGGTATAGGGCAGGGGTCTGCAAACTGTGGCTCTGGAGCCACATGTGGCTCTTTCGGCCCTCTGCTGTGGCTCCCTGTCGACTGATCCCATCACTGACTGGGCCCTGCCCTCCCCTGCCCTGCCCTCCCCGTCACTCCTCGCCTGGCCTGAGAAGGTAAGGGTGATGGTGTGGGATG
>JANHFR010709949.1:0-10211 GCA_032468015.1 Mimophis mahfalensis | reverse complement strand
TCCACCCACCCAGTCACATGTCTCTAGGCCCCACCCAGTCACATGTGTCCAAGCCCCGCCCACAGGTTGGGGGTCACTACAACATGACAAAATGTATTAAAGGGGTCATGGCATTAGGAAGGTTGAGAACCACTGCCCCAACCCCATGTTCCACAGTGAAGGTGTCTAATGGGAGATGCCTTCAAAAGGGTTCTCATGAGATCTTAATAATCAGACAGGTTCATAGCAGGAGAATGTTACCTTAGATATTTAAAGTTAAGTAATTTAAGGTTAATACCATCATTTTAAATTGAGCTTGATAAGCAATTAGCAATCAGGGCAAGTTTTTTTCAATACTTTGAACTTATTAGCAACCATGCTATTTCAATTTCGCACCAATTGCAATTCCTGAAAGTTTTTCAAAGTAATCACACATATAGAGACATTCCGGTTGTGGCCCCGCTGGATTCATCTTAGGAAAAGGAGGAAACAGGGACTTCTGAGGATAATAATTCTGGAAGGGATGCTTCTGTCTGTATTGAAGCTAACATCTTCACTCTGGCTGAGGGAGATCATTATAGTTGCTATCTTTGGTTACAGGTAAAAAAAAAAAAAGACTGCTTGCTTCTAAAAAGTTTTCCCTATCTCTGGACTGTGGCACTCATCAGCTTTCTATCTTGATGGCTTGTAGCCAGCAGTGACAGTACAAAAAATTTCAGTAATCAAGATAGGACATCACCAAATGTGACTGGCTCAGGGAGGCACTTAGCTTGTGTGAAAGCTATCCTCAATACAGCCACTATCTCTGAATCAAGGACAGTTGCAGATAAAAAAGTACTCCCAAACTGCCAATCTGGTTTTTTCATCAGTGTTGTAATGCAATTCTAGGCAGGCTGAACTTCAATCCATAACCTGAGTTTCATGGTCATCAAGTACAAGTCTAGATTTTATTTCAGCTGATTTTCCCTCACCCAGCCCATTCAAATCCCAACAATATTCAAGCTCTCAGATTGTTTGTTTGAAGTTGAATGGCAAAGAGTCACAGAGCTAAATGTCATCAGAATAATAGAATATTATTTCAAAATAGGATGCTCATTACAAATCTCCATCAGGTTTTATGATTTCTTTTACCTTGCAGAAAATGAGAAAATGCTGAGAAGAATGTAGATTTCTTGGTGCTCTCTGAACTTGGTTGTTTGTTTGAAAATGTTTCATTACTGAGTTGGTTATGTAAAGTGGGCATGATGGCACAGTGGTTAAATGTACTGAGGTTGTCAACTGGAAAGCTGACAGCCAGGTTTAAGACCTGAGCTCCCTGCAATGGAGTGATGCCCCAGCTTTTGTCAAACAAACAGTCTGAAAGCATGCAAACATGAGTAGCTAAATAGGTACCTCTTCAGGGGGAAGGTGTCAGTGTTCCATGCTCTGGGGCATAAAGTCATGATGGTCCCATGACCGTTAGACATAGCTGGCTCCCCCGGATAAGAAATGGAGATGAGCACTGCTCCTAGAGTCGGACTCAACTGAACAGGGGAAACCTTTACCTTTATCTTTATGTAAAGGGACCACTCAGTACATGCACATTTTCCTATCTGGAAGTTAGGAAAAAGTCATTCCTAAACACAGTTTGCAATAATCATCTCATGTTACAAGAGGGTGCTGAAAAGTTCCTGGCTTTGCCCCCTTCCAGTTGAAATAGAATAATGAATGTGGCAGCATATGACAGCCTAATATCTTAGGATGTGGCTGCAAATATTAGGTCTTTGCAATTCTTAAAACTATTTTTCCTTTCAGTAAGAAGCTGTGATTGCAGAGGCACAAGCGAGTTTCATGTTGTTGGAGTTACAGGCCATCATGAAGTTTTTGTTTCTTCAGGGAAAGTCAGAAAAGGACATTCACACTGAGATGTCACAAACACTGGGGAAGAAGTGTCCTTCCTACAGCTCTGTTAAAACCTGGATATCTCATTTCAAGACTGGGCATTTCACCATTGAAGATGAGCCCCGCAACCCACCAACCTCAACTTACCCGGCAACCTGTGATGCTGTCTATGAGCTGATTACTGAGGACCAGTGAATATCCACAAAAAAGGTAGCCCAGATACTTGACATCTCATGGGAGCATGTTGGGCATGTTGGGAATTTAAGGGGCAAAAACGTTATTTTAGAGACATTTAAGACCCAATACACTTTTAAAAGGCTGAACCTCCGTACCCATCCACTCCCATAGGATTTTGGACTCTTCTCATTTCAGAATGTGGGCCTTGAAATGTCAACATCAAACATGATCCTTCCATTGACAAAGATTATATACTTTTGAGTGAGATTAGGCTTCAGGTAAGAAAGGTTTCATTGCTATATGCCCCCTTTCTCCTCTCTCTGCTGCTCTGAAAGATACAATCCATATATTTTCTCACTGCCCATCCTTAAGCTATTCTATAATACAATTTATATTATTTTACATAATAATATTTTCCCTTTAACCTAGCGTTGCCATTTTACAAGACTCTTCCTATGAAACCATATGTCACCATGCATGAAAATGTCACTAAGCAACTCCTTTCAATTAATATTTCCACTCCTATTTTCACCTCATTATTATAACCTGGGTCTAGTCACTGCTGGATATGATCATTAAGACAAGCTGCTTCTTCATAATTAAAGTCGTGTAATGGTAAGCCACACAATCTGGAATGTCAGTGTATAATGTGGTGCTCAAACCTTTATTCTAAAATGCTTCCAACTGTCTGGGGAACTATTCCAGATAATGGGATACTTTTTATGTATTCTATATGGTATTCCACAAAAAAGCAAGAAAAGAGCTTCAGGGTAAAATGCTGCTTATTCTGTAGTCAATTGTACAATGTTGTGTAGCTCATTGAATAATATGTAAAGAAGTTTTATATGTCCAGTTTACGCTTCTTTGTGGTTATCCTTGGAATAACTACATGGGTTTGAAATATGTAGGAAACTGACAGGGCTATCAACAATAGTTTCTGGGTTCTCTTTCTGCTTTCACGTGCCAGAAATAACTATATTATTGGTACATACTTAAAAGTTATACAATTATATTACATTTTATTGATACCTTCCCACTAAGCAAGTTCAAACAACAGATAGCAATTGAATGCTATTTCATTTTATTTTGTTTTTGTAGCCTGCCAGGCACAAATTAAGAACAAGACAACTAGTTATTGTTCTTTAATGAGTGTGAAATATTTTGTGGCTGCAAAATAAAGTATTATTGCTATGGACACACACACACACACACACACACACACACACACACAGGCCACACCCACCCAGCAATGAGGCAGAAAACCCCTTGCTAAACTTTTTGGAGCCCACCCCTGGGTATTCTTACAGTCCATTTTTTAATTTTCTTTCACCCTACAGTTAAAGCTTATCAGAGACCACAAATCAGCTAAGAAAACTTCAGGTTTATAGGTAACTACAGTAGGTAATTTCCTTTATCTGTTGGGCACAGTGGCAACTGGGTTGTTGGTTTTTTTAAATTTATTTCTCATTATTATACTTGCAAGCTGATTTTATCCATAAGTAATTTTGTTGTCATTATGCTTCATAGTAAATGAAATAGAGAAGAAACCTATCTATATATTATTAAAGTTCTTGTGTCTATAACCTTTAATTGGGTGAAATGGTGTATCATAGGACAAAACTTTTTCGAGCAAGTGTCTTAAATGAGCAAACTTACAGAATGCCAGGACCTGACACTCCAAATGGGAATGACATTTTGGAAAGTTCTTGTTGTTTCAATGAGGCTGCATTGCTGAAATTCAGCATCAACACTGTACATTTGTGGTCACATCAGTGTTGGGATTTAAATTTTTTTACTACCGGTTCTTGGTAGGCGTGGCTATGCTGTTGGCCAATCAGAAGTGGTATTCGCCAGTGTCAGCCAATCAGAGCCAGTTCAACGAACCAGTCAAAATTATCACTACCAGTTCTCCGGAACCTGTCAGAACTGGCTGAATACCACCTCTGGGTCACATGATCTTCATTTGCAACATTCCCTGACACAGCAGATTTGGACTTGTAGCTTCCTTCCTGGGAAGCTTACAGGAGGAAAATCAATGGGAAACCTTGCAGGGAAGGTTGCAAATTGCTCTCATGTGTCCCTTTGCATTCATACCCACCAGTCACGCCCACATGATTTTTTTTTTAAAAAATGTCCATGACAGCTTCCCACAACTCAATGGAGAAGGCAGCACAGATTTCTAACTGTTCTGAGGTGATAATGGGACTATACAGCATCAAAAGTAATACAACATTTGTTTTTAACAAGTTAAAATACCATCAGCATAATTATGCCACATAGAAAGAGAGGTAAAGTGTCAATATCAAAAGATGACAGCAAATGTTGTCAGGAAGCAGCAATGAGGGAGAAAGATGAAGAAACAGAGTATGAAAGGGCTGCACATTTCCAGAAGAAAAGGAAAGGTACAGAATGAGGAGACAAGAACAGAGGAAGAAAAAGAAGATCGTGGAAATTGTGGGAAGCATGAATTACTGCAACAGTTTCTCAGCATGGCAATATCTACCTTTGGCAAGAAGGTGTCAATAGAGAAAGAACAAGGCAAATATATGTGACATGTATGGCACAATATTTCTGACCATGTTGGTGCCATAGCCAAAGTCTATGCTTGTGATCTCCTATTAGAATTAGAATTAGAATTAGAATTTATTGAACTTATATGCCGCCCTTCTCCCAAAGAACTCAGGGCGGCTAACAGCATTAAAAAAACAAAATCGAAAATTTTAAAAAGCATTAAACCAAGCGTTCAATAAATCTATATAAAATTAAATTTTGATAAAACAAATTAAAAACCCAATTTATCTATTTATTATTTTTTTTATTTATGGGATTTCTATGCCACCCTATCTCCCGAAGGACTCAGGGCAGCTCACAACAATAAAACAGAGTATAGAAAAATTAAAAAAACAATTAAACTAACATCCCATTAATCAATTAAAGTTAAACAAAATATTAAAACCAACGTGCTAAAAACCCCAGTCAATCCAGGCCAGCCTGATGGAAAAGCAGCGTTTTCAGGAAGCGGAGGTTGGGGGCCAACTGGAGCTCCAGGGGAAGTTGACTCCAAAGGGTAGGTGCGCCCACAGAGAAGGCCCTCCCCCTGGGGGCCGACAGCTGACATTGTCTGGCTGACAGAACCCTGAGGAGGCCCTGCCTGTGGGAATGCACTGGGTGATGGGAAGTTATGGCTGGCAGCAGATATTCCCACAAGTACCCCGGGCCTAAGCCATATAGGGCTTTATAGGTGATCACCAGTACCCTGAATCTCACTCGGAGGGCAACCGGAAGCCAATGCAGCCCGCACAGAAGGGGTGTAACATGGAAATGTCGGGACATTCCCATCACAACCCATGTGGCTGCATTCTGCACCAGCTGAAGCCGCTGAGTGGTCCTCAAGGGCAGCCCCATGTAAAGAGTGTTGCAGTAGTTGATCCGAGAGGTGACGAGTGCATGAGTAACCATGCATAGGGCATCTTAGTCCAAATAGGGATGCAACTGGTGCATCAGGCAAACCTGGGCAAATGCCCCCCTGGCCAGGGCCACTAAATGATATTCCAAGGTAAGTCGTGCATCCAGGAGGAGACCCAAGTTGCACGCCCTGTCTACGGGGGGGGACACACCTCACCCCCCCATAACCAAAGATGGAATTTAAACCCAATTTAAAACCCCAAATCAGTCCAGGCTGGCTTGCTGAAACAGCCACGTCTTCAAGTTGCGGCAGAAGGAGTGGAGGTCAGGGGCTATCTGGAGCTCGAGGGGCAACTCATTCCAAACGGTCAGAGAATTATCTCTATTATCTATAGAAATCACTAATTTTTGCTGTGTGAGTAGAAATGCCAGGATAAGTAATTTGCAATCTTTCTTCTTTAATAAAATCTTTTCTTTTTAATTTTAAAAACAAAAACAAAAGCAATCTCACTATGGTCATTCTATTTCTTTGTTTAGATAAGGAGATTGAAATATTGACCCAGGTTATCTAAATTTATCTTAGAATTCTACACTGCAAGTTTCTATTAGGCAACACAAGGCCATATATTAGTTTCATTTAGGTTATATATATTAATACTAGATTTCTATCATTCTATAAATAAAATCTCAGTATGTATATTACAGATACAGCAAAACTTTTAAAATATATTGAATCAGTGTGTAAGGAAATAATTAACACAGAGTGTTAAAATTGGTTCGTGTTGGCCCTATAATGCTGAATGCAAGAGTTTTCCCCTTCTACAGGGATTAAGACTGTCACTTTTCATAGTGCTTGATAGACAGGATTCACAGAGAAAAAGGGTGTCTTGAATCCCTTCCTCTAGGGGGGAAGTCAAAGCTTGATAACAATTGTCAATTTTCTGAATATGTAATTTCTGCAAATTATATATTCAACGGCCTATTTGCTTCTGCTATTCTCCATAAATTTGTTTAGTTTCTTTTTAAACCACTTTGTGTTCAGCCCATCTAATTAATTCCTAAATTTAAAGTATGTAGTCTACCAGATGTAGCATGCACAAATTGGGATGACCACTAATGATCAGCAAAGAATTATTTAAATTGAATATAAATTGAAGAAATAAATGCTATCTAGATCTTTGTTGCCATCTAGATTTTTATGGTCCAGATTTGGTAGCCATAAATTGTGCCTGATATGTTTTATTTAAAAAATTCTTCATTTATGTTTCCGGATTCTGCCTGCTTCTAACTTTGATCAATGATCTCTACATCCAATAATGTTAGTTAAATAGAAAAATATAATTGTATCCTTATTATCTGCTCCATGCATAATTTTGTATAGTTCTACAATGTCCTACAATGCTTTCTTGGTACAAACAAAAAATTAGGCAACCAGGACCATTTATTAGCATTTTGTTAACCTTCTTCTAATAACCAAGAAAGAGATAAGGGCCACCAGTTTAAAGAATAAAAAGACTTGGAGAGTTCAGACGCAAGGCTTTTGCTTTTAAATTATGCCAGCCATCTAGCTTGAAGAGTTCAGAGGCAGTGAGAATGCTGAGTGGAGTCCAAGACGGTTCATGGGTTAAGTGTCAGAATATTCCACAAAAGCTGATCCATAAGTCAAACAAAAGATTAAACACAGCAAGCAGCAGGAGAAACCCAAAGAAAAACATCACAGGAACATCTGTCAGTTAAGAGGAAGAGGAGACGGAGTCTGTACCATGGTCTTATAAAGCCAGCATTCCTGGTTCTACTTAAGGAAGCTCACATCCTATTTCTGAAGAATCTATGCCAAACTCTGGTACTCTGATCTTTTTAGCTAGTGTAAAATTTAATGGCCAGCACTTTACCAGTTGGTCTTATTTTGAAGGAGTTCCAAAGCAGCTATGTTTTATCACTGTTTCTGTGAAACAACCTATGGGGTATGCTTTTTTTTTCATGTGAGACTGTTGAAGAGTCTATATAATGTTTGTTGATTCTCTTCCTTCTTGTCAAAGTTATTAGGAAGCTTATAAATCTCAATAATACATTGTTCTATGGCCAGAAATATATTGGAACTACAAAACCGAATGTTAACACTTGACTATAAGAACATGAAAAATATTGCTAGCTAGAACAATCTGTGGTAGCTGAACATGAGGTGCTAGATAATAGGGACAAAGTTCAACTTGAAATATTAGCAATCATCACAAATCATGTATGGGATGAAATTCATGTTAAATTTAAGAGAGATTATTTTACAAAATGATGTACCATTGAAATATGATAAATTATATTATAAAATAATTATATAAGAAGTATAAAGGCACATCTAGTCAATGGTGGACTTGTAAAAACCATCAAGAGACATTTTAGCAATGTGGACTTGTAAAAAAAAGCAAAACAATGGGTCCTCCAGCAGGACCAGGGGCCATGGGGATGGCTTCTCGTCCTCAGGGGGCCTCCCTGGCTGGGGTGAGTGGGCTTGGGCCCCCCATGGGACAGCCAATGAATCTCCCAGGGCAGCAGCCTCCCGGACCTGCCGGGATGGCTCCTCACAGCATCCCCAACATGCCTGCTTCCAGCCAGCCGAGTAAGTGTTTCGGGCAGACCCCTGGCCTTGGGGGAGGCTCCCTCTGATGGGGTTGAGATTGGCGGGGGGGGGGGCCTCCCCCAGAACTACAAATGCTTCACGTCTGTAGAGAAATGCAGGAGGCTCTTTTTAAACACAAAGTTAAGTCCCTCTCTTCATTATAGGACTCCAAAAGCTTGATGTCATGTTATTGCTTACAATTCTTCTGGAAAAGAAGAACTGAGTTCAAATAAATTTTCAGAGGAGAAAGTTAATTAGGACAGCTTTATTACAACTTCTGTCTCTTTCCAGATCAATAGAGATGTTTGATCTCTGCTAAATACGATCTTACCAAATATTAGCAAGATAATATTTTGATTATTATTGCATAAATATATTAGGCAATATGAAGAAAGGGAAAAACTGGGAAATATTGGCTTAAATAGATTAAGCAAAATAGTATGGTGCCATTTTTTTAAGGTGGACATGCACATAGGCATATATACATACATATGCTGTGTATGTATATAATCTCTCTCTCTCTCTCTCTCTCTCACACACACACACACACACACGTTTTTGTGTGCAATGCCCTATAATGTCGTCTTGAGGGAAGAAGTTGAAACAGTTTATATCCAAGATGCGAGAGATCTGTAGTTATTTTCATAGCCGTCTTTATCGCTCATGCAGTATAAAGGTCCTCAGTGGAAGGCAGGCTGGTTGCAGTTATTCTTTCTGCAGTCCTAACTGTCAGTTGAAGTCTGTGTCTGTCTGGTTCGGTTGCATGTTTGGTTGTCCTTCTATAAATGACAGACTCAGTGATTCCTCTGTCGAACTGGATCGGTAGCTCCTTGGAGAGCTTCCTGAGTTGGTGCAGAAAGAACATTTTTGTTGTGCTTTGCTGATGATGTGTTTGATGTTAGGTGTCCATTTTGAGTCTTGAGCTATAGAACCTAAAAACTTGAAGGTCTCTACTGTTGATGCTGTGTTGTCTAGAATTGTAAGAGGCAGTAGAATAGGAAGGCTTCTCCCAAAATCTATCAGTTCTACGGTTTTGAGTGTGTTCAGTTCAAGATTGTTCTGGCCGCACCACAAGGCCAGTTATTCAACTTCCCATCTATATGCAGATTTGTCATTGTCTCGAATGAGACCAGTTACTGTTGTATCATTTACAAACTTCAGTACTTTAACAGAGGGATCATTTGAGATGCAGTTGTTGATATAGAGAGAGAAGTGGAGAAAGCACACAGCCCTGGGGCCCCCATGCTAATTCTGTGATGGGATTTTGCTTAGTTTCACTTACTGTTTCCTGTCTGTTAGGAAGCTTATGATCCACTTGTAAGTGTGGTCAGACATGACTAGCTGAATCAGTTTAGTTAGAAGAATATTGGAACGGTGGTACTGAATGCTGAGCTGAAGTCTATAAAGCGGACCCTTGCATAGGTCTCTGGAGATTCAAGGTGTTGCAGGATGTAGTGCAGAGCCGTATTAACAGCAGGATTTGTCGATCTATTTGCTCGGTAGGGGTCTAACTGCAGATCCGTGATGGATTTTGGGTGGGCCTTCCAAAGGTTTTTATAATTAGAGTTGTCAGAGCAGCCAGTCTGTAGTCGTTCAGCTCCTTGATGGAGGTTTCTTCGGCCCTGGGATGATAGTAGAGCATTTGAAGCAAGAAGGAACGGAGCACATCTCCACTGATTTATTAAAGATGCGGGTGGAGACGGGGGCCAGTTGGTCAGCACCAGCTTTTAAGCCAGAAGGAGGCATCTTGCCTGGGCCGGGTGCTTTTCCTGGCTTTTGTCTGTGCAATAGACCTTGCACCTCCTTCTCTGTAATCCCCAGAGGTGGTGGGCCCAATGGGATGGGTAGGCTGAAGGAGGCTTGGCTGTTGTTGGTGAGTCTGAGATGGGGATTGTGGAGATGGCTGGCCGTAGTTTCCTCTCAAACCTACAGTAGAACACATTCAGGTCATCTGCCAGTTGTTGATTTCCTTCAGCATGGGAAAGCGCTTGCTGTAACTGGTGATATTTTTAAGAGTTTCCACATGTTTGCTGGTTCTTTTGTTCAGAACTGATTCCCTAGCTTTTCAGAGCAGCTTCTTGTCAGGCTCCAAAAGAGTTTTGCCATATCCAGCACGACTCAGACACAGGATTCATCCAAGTTACTGTTTATTAGC
>JANHFR010709874.1:0-10217 GCA_032468015.1 Mimophis mahfalensis | reverse complement strand
TAAATAAATAAATGTTGGAAGCAAAATGGTTGCATCCAGTGTGTTGAAATGGGAAAAGGGAGACGTGTGTAACTACTTTAGATGATTTCATTTCTCTACTACATCAGCTCTTGTCCACAGATTAAATCAATCTATACACATTTGAATATGTATTCAGTTTGGCTTTTTTCCTGTTGCCCACAGCTCTGAGAACTGAGGAATAAAGTAAAAAGAATGGAGCAACTGCAAGAATTGAATTTTGTGTAGCACTTCAAAACACACATTCAAACCATGGGTAGGACATTTACTTTTTACACTGTATTGTATTACTTTTATTATTTTTTAAATATAAAATAGATTTTTCTTAAAAAGCTGCAGCTAGAGGGCAATCTCATAATAAGAGATTCACGGCATCTATAAATTTAAAATAGTTTTTATTTCTTTGCCCCCCTTAAAGTTGCTCCTATCAACTGCAAAAGTGCAGGGGGAAAAGAGGCAGTTTATTTCTCATCAGTAGAATTGCATATGAGACAGCACCATACTGTTATGGCCTTCTACTGAAACTAAATGCTACAGATAGCTTTCCCTTTTGTGAAGAATTAAAGAAATTGCAGCTTCAATAGGTGTTGAGTAAAGGCAGTGAGGGAAGCCAGGGAGATCTGGTGGGAAGGTGACAGCAGACAGTCTGCTGTTGGTGGGCGGGGAAGGGATAAGGAGGAGTATAAGGTGATATAAAAGAGAAAAGCCAAGAGATACAGAGAAGAAATATGGTGGTGGGTTATAAAGAAGAGAGAAGCTAGAATGATAGATTTAGACAAAAGTAGAAAAGGGCAGAGGGTTTGGGGGGGGAGGGGGAGAAAAACCCAGAAAGTGCAGTGGGCATATAGGGAGGGGTATCACAGACTACATCCAACCTCCTGCCAGCTGGCAGAAGGCCGAGTCTTTGAACAAGGAGCTGCAGATGTGCCACAGATAGCTATTTGAATTGCACCTCAGGGAGCTACCAGTCTCCACAGCCAAACAAATAAGCAAAGCAACAGGAGAACTAGAAAACAACATACTCTGTGGCTGATGGAGGGCCGAGAAGTAAGACAAGGTAAAACCTTCATTTTCTGGATTGCAGATGCAGAAAGGAACAAGTTAAGTTGCACCTTAAGCTGCCAAAACTTCCTTCTAGAGCTTTTAAGTTTAATTTTATTTGTTAAAATGGTAAACCATATTAATTCTTTGTTAAACCCAAGCATTCCAGCAGAACATTTTTCCATTATGTTCAAATTTGACTTTCAACACAGTGTTAATTTCTTATGTGACCTGGAATCATGTTCTAGATGGTTTTGATAACACATGCCACTGCAGGACAGGCAAGAAAAGAAAGTAGCAAGAAAAACAGAAGAAAGGGTGGGGAGGAATGGAAGATTTTTCAAGGATTATTTAAGAGATGTTAAACATACCAGAAAAGAGACACATAAAGAAGTAATTCTTTCTCACCTTCTCTTAAATTAAAACTATCACTAAAAGGTATGGTTTTCTGAGCTAAAAACCAAGATATACATCAAACACAATGAGCTTAACAGACAATGCTCCCCACTCCTGGAAGTCAATTCAAGGCATTTTTATATCATGCCCATCTTTCAAAACAGGTATGAAGAACTAAAGCTCTGCTTCAAAGGGAAGGCTGTAATATACTGAAAGCTTAAAAGAGAACCAGTAAAGAAATAATTTTCAATTATTTCTGGAATATATCCTACTAGAGTGGTAAGAGGATTTCAGCAAGGATAGGGAACAGCAATTTAACTTTCTAATATGACCTGTCTCTTTCAGAATTTACCCAGCAAGCTAGCTTTAGACAAAAATATTATTCATATTCAATTATTTAATGCAAACAACCAAAGCCTGATTCATAAGGCAACTATTGGTTTATTGCAGTTTTGTTTGTTTTCCCATTATTGAAAATATATGCAAAATTAGGAGAATAAATTTTCTGAAAAGGCTGCCTAAAATTATTTCAAATTGATATATTTTATATGTGTTCAATAAACTATGAATTACTTTATGGAAGTTTTGCAAATGTACCTACAATTTCTTTCAAAAAACAAATACTATTTTTTTTCATGCTATCTCAAAGGCTTCCAAATTTCTAGAAATGTTATTTTTTGGTATGCATTCAAATTAGATTCAAATGAAACACTGTACTCACCAACAGTGCTTGATTTGGCTGGATTCAGTTCCAGTTTATATTGTGTGATCTCATTTGAAATTGATCACAACAGATTTTGTTAAGACTCAGCGTATCAAATAGCACTACAAAGCCTTTAGAGAACTCTACATGCATTTAACATTTTGCTGAGATATTGTTTAGCAACCTGGATTTTGCTTAGACATTATCCAAGATTTCTGTATGTTTCTGAAGAGATTTAAAAAACTTCCAGAATCAAAAAGAAAGAATAGCGTTGGTATCTTTCTGAGAAATCTTCAAAACAACATAGCCTTAGAACTCTGAGGTTCTTTCCCAGCTTTTACCTGAAATTTGAGAATTCAAGCACCAAATGTAGGCTTTGCTGCCTACAGATCACATTACCTGTTGCTGTTCAGCGCCTTCTGATTCTTCATGGCCCAATGAATATAAGATTACCAGGACTGTCTGACATTTAACCTACTTCTTGGAGTTCTTACAATATCATATTTATGCAAGCACTGGTACTGTCTTGTCATCATGCCTTTGGTTAACTAGTTCCTGGCACATATGTAGATCCAGGGAAGTTTATGTATGTGAGAGCAAAGTCATTTGTCATCAGTTCATAAAAGCCCTGAAGATGACACTGTCGCTGCTTATTTGATTCTACCCTAGAGCAAAACTTTGCTATGCCAGACGGGAAAAATTCTTCATCAGAAATCCTTAGAGATTGTTGTTGTTAGTTGCGAAGTCGTATCCTTAGAGATACATTAACACAATTACGGTAAGCATGAAATATTTAAGGAAAACCAGAACATAGAGCTTATATACTTAACAAAATGGTTCTCAACTAGTAATACAGGTTATCCTCAACTTAAAATCACAAATGAACCCAAAAATTCTGCTGGCAATTGTTCAGTGACTTTGGCCCCCATTTTATGACCATCTTTGCCACAGTTAAGTGAATCACTGCAGTTGTTACATGAATGATGCAGTTGTTAAGAGAATCCAGTTCCCCCATTGATTTTGCATGTTGGAAGCCAGTTGGGAAAATTACAAATGGTGACCAAATGACTGGCAGACACTACAGACCTCATGTATATATATGCCGGATGTCAAATGCCTGGATTTTGCTCACTTGACCATGGGGATATTCCAACAGTCATGTGAGAAAAATGATCATAACTTGCTGTTTTTCAGTGCAGTTGTAACTTCTAAAGGTTACAAAATGAATGGTTGTTAAATGGAGGACTACATCTATATTTCTTGCAAATTATCTTAATGAAACATAGGAGTAAGCCTTTAGGCTCCCTTGGGTGTCCGGATGGAAAGCAGGCATGAGCCTAGGACCTAGTCCCACTCACACTGGTAGCTTCTGCTGTGCTAACTTTAGGCTCCCTTGTTTGGCTGAGTGGCTGGATTGGGAGCAGGTGAAAGACATGTAGGGAACCTGTTGGAATGGGTAGGGGAAATGGATCCAGCAGTGTCCCTGTGGTTGGTTGTAAGGATGAATAACTGCAGTAGCAGTATAATAGCTGTAACTTTGAAACTGGGTCCTAGGTAGCTTCTGGGGAGTCTTTTGTAATGTTGAATGATCATTAAGTGATCAGTTGTAAGTCAAGGACTACTTGTATATATACTCAAATACAGGCAAAGATTGAAATTCTTTGATAGTGCAACTGATAGGATATATAACAGAAAATCTTGAAAACCACAACTTTACAGCACAATTCTATGTATGCTTACTCGGAAATAAAGCCCAATACATCCAAAATATAGAATTATTTAATGTCACAAGGAGAATTGCCATCCACAGATATATTAACGATACACAAGTGCACAAATATGCAATAACATACATAGCACTGGAAGTTCAAGTATGTGCAGGCTCAGGTAAATTTCTTTTTATAATCCATGTTATCAGTTAAAGAAGGAAGGAAGGAAGGAAGGAAGGAAGGAAGGAAGGAAGGAAGGAAGGAAGGAAGGAAGGAAGGATGGATGGAAGGAAGGAAGGAAGAAAGGAAAAAAAGGAGAACCATATAGCTAATAAATAACCTGCTGCACAGATGGTAGCAATGGAAAGTATTTTGTTTCTGAAACCATGGTCAGAACAACCAGATAGATTGCCACTAAGGAATTAATTGCAATTCACAAAGAAGCAATATTGGAATACTTTGAATTCATTCTGTTGAGAAACTTGAAAATAAGGACCTCAGGTAAAGGTGGGTACTATTGAAGTCAATGAGAATGTAAGTGCAATAATGCCCATTAATTTACTCAATAAATAAATGACCTTTCCCTTCATTACAAGTATAAGCAATTTTAGTAACTTACCACTTTTTCTTAAAATACAACAGATTATGTCTCCTTCCCATAGCTCATCTCTTATCTATAAACGAATCTTTATACCTCAACCTAAAATTGTAGTCAACAAAAGTTCCTTAAGAGTTTCCTTATCTATTTTAACCGAATAAATCAAATAAACCAACTTTATATTCCTTATAATCCTATAATCTTGATTTTTAATCCCTTCAAATAATATCCTAGGTTTCTTTTAATTTTTTTCTTTGTTCTCTTTTTCACAAAATCCTTAAAATTAATCTCTTTTATAAATCAATGTAAGAAAGTTACCTGGGTTACTCTTTTGGTCTGTTATTTGTGTATGCATTTTAAATATTAAGATACTATCCAGTTTCGTTGTATATCCAGTGTAGCATCTTTTTCCATATCTTTAACCTGTCATTTTAAAAACCACTTTCAACTTGGTCACAGTCTTGTCAGGTAAAATCTGTCTCTCTTCCATAATATATTTTAGACATTGACTATTTATAGAGGCACATACTATTAAAATTAAATTCTGGGCCCACTGTTAACAAGTTTTTGATATGGTTTGATATATGACCCCAATAATTACAACTCAAAAGTTGCATATGCTGGAAAGTCTCTAATCTATTTATTAGTAGATTAAAATGCAAAGATTAGTGGCTTTAGATAAGGAGAAGTATTTTTGTTTAATCTATCCCCTTACTTACAGTTTAGCTCGTGCAATGACATTATAAAGATTTCTCCATTTCTCATGATATACTTTCAGTCCATGTGTGCTAGATCCAACACTACCTATCTGGAGTTTTCAAACTTTGTAAGATCACTATCCCTTCAAATGAGTATTGAATTTTTGTGGCTCCTTTGGAGAAAATTAATGATTTTGTGGTGGCTTTCAGGGAAATGTATTTGTTGCTTATTTCTAATCATTACCTTGTAATTTAGATATGATACATTTTGCAGTACAATTGCCTGCTATTTTTCAAATATCTTCTAAGTTGATTTGAGCCACTTTGGTGTTTAAGTTGAAAGCACTGGATTAGAAATGAGGAGACCGAGTCTTAATACTGCTTTAGGCACAAAGCCAGCAGGGTCCCTCCCAGCCAGAGGAAGGCAGCAAGTACAAATTACTTCCAAATTGTTGTTGAGAAAACTGCAGGGTCTTGCCCAGTCACCAAGAATCAAGGCTGACTGGAAGGGGTACATACACATATACATATACATATACATACACATATGCTTGCCACCCAATGGTGCATCCTAATTTACAATCTAAGAGCCGCTGCTTTATAACAAGCCCTATCGTGTGGTGGACTTGAACTAAAGAGATGCTGTACCTTTGTATTTTTTTTATATAAATTAAATCTTATGATAAAGCATTCTTTCCACATTCACTTCCCTCACTGGCAAAAACTATGTATTTTCTAGGTTAGCAAGAATATAAATTAAGAGGATTAAAGCCAACACAAAGATTAATTATTTATAGTGCTATCCCAGAAAGGCAATAAATCAAAAGCTACTGCAATCATATCAGCTATGTTTGATTTTATTGATTGTCTCATAGAGCATTTGAAGGAAATAAAGCTTTTGTTAGGCTAAGCTCAGTTTCTGGCATCTGCATGGGTAGTCTATGTAATTTTTAATTTAAAACCGATTCATTAAAGCTGTTTCTTTTTCAATTTTACTACAAAAGAGATTCTGCTGGGTAAAGGCACCAGACTAGAAACCCGGAGACTGTGTGTTCTGGTCCTACTTTACGCATGAAAACTAGTTTGGTAACTTTGAGCCAGTCATTCTCTTTCAGCCCAACTCACGTCATAAGGTTGCTGTGGGGAAAATAGAAGAAGGAAGGAATATTAGGTATGTTGGCTACTTTAAATTATCTGTTAAAAAATAATCCTTCAAGTACTAATTAAGTCTGATCATCCTAACGTTTTCCAGATCAACCATAATTCAATTGCTAAATAGTAAACATTACTTATAGTTAACAGGTTTGCTACCTGGAGTGATTTAATTTTGTTGTTAACTGGATTCTCTGCGCAAATGACAAAACAAAAAAACAGAAAATTAAAAACCCACACACTGAAGAACAAAACAGAAAAAAGGAAACCAGCAACAGAGAAAAAGACATACTGTAGAAGAATTGACTAGGAGTATGCATATAAGGTACAAAACTCCCTGGGAAATGAATTACTGTATTTTTCGGAGTATAAGACACACCAAGCTTTTGGGGAGGAAAAGAAGAAAAAAAAATCTGCCTCTGCCTCCCAGCTTCCATTCGGTATTTATCTGGCCCTTTTGCTGTTGCCCATTTGTCACTACCACCCATTCTAGAATAGCTGATCAGTACGGCATCAACCCCCTCCCCCCCACAATATTCACTGTATAAGATGCACAGACATTTCCACCCATTTTGGGGGGGGGGGGAATGTGCGTTATACTCCGAAAAATACTGTAACTAGTCAAATTGGGATACCACTAACATTATCCACTTTCTTCAGAGAGGGCATTCAATGTAAAGTCCAGTACATTTGAGAGGTACTGACTAAAGGAAGGCTCGTTTAAAGAAGTGTCTCCTTCAAGAATAAATTAATATGATAGTCCATTAAGATAAGAAGCTTCTTTGGAGCAAAATCCTACATGCTTTTTCTCAGTCTTTTTTCATCTTAAGTAGTTATATGGTTGAGGTTTTTATTTATTTATTGCTAGCTGTAGCAATGCCTGTGCTTCTGTTGCTAGGCAACTCTGTAGTATAATTTATGCTATTATTTCATCAGGACTGCCTGAACAGGCCTTTTGCAGTTTCCAGCATTATTACATGGATCATTATAGTTCTTCTTACTGCATAGGACAAAACCTATTCTGAAATTACATTGAAAAAACTGGGATTTGTTTTAATGTCATTTAGTAAACAAAAAGAAACTAATATTTCTAATAAAGTGCAAACTTGGAGATTTCTTGCTTATTTAATGAGAATGCAGGGAATAATTTATTAGACACTTTTAGGAAAAGTTGCTAAAACAGAAATGTTATTTAAAATCTTTAACATTGTTGAAATATATTTTTCACCCTTTGTTTGTTACATGAAGAAAGCAGAGAAAACTTCAAGTATTTCATGCAGTTATTTTATCACTTTTATCAGTGTACCTTAAAATGGTGTTTGTGTACCTTAAAATGATGTTTAACTCCTTGTTCAATTACAATCCAGAATCCGTCTCTACATAGCTCTATGATTAACAAATACAAATTGATTTTAGGTGGTCAGTCATTTGTAGCTTGTTATTTCTAGCAGCTCAACAAAAATGATGAAAAGTAACACGCCTTTTCTGTCTTGCATGTATTGCATCTCTTGTGTTATTAACCTGTCTTGCTTTAAACAGTTGTCCATCAATAATGGCAGTAAATAAAGTATTGAAGATAACAATTGGATTTCAGCACTAGGACACTCTCCGACAAATGAATAGAATGAGACCAATTTCTCCCCCTTCATTCTGGCTACCAAGATACAAGCAATGATTGGTTGGATGTACTCTGAGTCTCCTAACAATAACCAGGTGCCTTCAAGTAAATATAATGCAAGAATGACCAGTTCTGGTGATATCTGGTTCTGTTATGCAAACCCAGCTACTTTATATTGTAAACCATGTTTACAATGTGTGTTAAGTGAACAAAACCAATTGTGATTTAATCAGAAATTGTGGTTTCATGTATGTATGTATGTATGAATGAATCCAGGAAATTATTTCTTCCATAAGGCAGATCTGTTTACCAAAATGAGATTTGTACCATTATTAAATGTGCACTTTCTTTGTGATAGTTCTAGATAAAGAAAAATTTCTGCAAAAATACTGTGCAATCTGAGTTTTTTTATTCAATGCACTATAAGACTTGGAATGGGTTGATGAATCCATTATTTAGAAGAGTATAGAGTCCTAAATTGGACTAGTTCACTTTTCCAAGTACACCGGAACCTCGGTTCACAAATGTTTCAGGTTCACAACCAATTCGGTTCACAACCAAAAAAAAAATAAAAATAATCAGCTAAATATTTGACTCAGTTAACAAACAATTCCTTGGTTCACAACCAAACCGTCCTTTCATCGCAGAGGCAGACTCTCCCACAAAACAGCAATCTCTCTCTCACTCAGAAACAACTGACTGAACAGTTTTCTCCGTTGTTCATGGTTTTCTCTGTGTTTGTATTAAAGGATTTTAGTGTTACACTGTATATTCTGTGGTATATGTAACTACAATACTGTATTTGTGTGCTTCAAAATCTTAAAAAAACAATAGAGTTCATAGGGGTCTGGAACAGATCAATCATATTTCCATACAACCCAATGGGAAAATCTGTTTCAGTTCACAACCAACTCGATTCACAACCAAAGTTATGGAACCAATTGTGCTCGTGGGCTTGACCAATGAATCAGAGTTGCCCATTTTTCTAGGAAGCATATGGGACTAAAATTATTAAAGCATGAAGACACAGACTATGATTACTATTTCATGCACATGAAAAGTATCAACACTATCTATGCTTGAACATTTTTTTTAAAAAGCCAAATGAGATCCAGGTCTTGCTCTTTTAATTTTTTTCTAAGCATATCCAAGTAGAACTTGCCTGAAGAAAGTATTACAAAGGGAAGGTACTTAAAATTCTGAGCTTGAGCTTGTTGTTTATTTCACATTCTCCATGCATACTCTTGACAACTTTAAAAAGAGAAAGACTGGATTTTTCACATGCCTTGCTATTTTATGATTTAAATGAGTCTTTTAATTTACTGATTGTGATCGGAAGCCTGGCAACCAATCCAGAAATTACACTGAAATAAATTCAGGAGGATGAAAACAAGCTAAACTTTCTCACAAATTTGGAGTGATTGATTCTTAAGAAATATTTTCCCACTTCTTACTGTCAGCTCAGTCAGCTTTGGAGAACATGCTTTAGCTTTTGTTCAGAATTATGAGAGGATTGAATTATGTCATTCCCTCTGGATTAAGGATCTGGTTGAATAAATATTAAATACCACAGATAGTTCTCAAATTATGACAATTAGGAACATAATTTCTACTGTTAAGCAAGAGTGTTGTTAACAGAGTAATTTTGCAACTTCTTTGGCCATGGTTAAGTGAAACAGTGCAGATGTTAAATGAATCATACTGTTGTTAAGCAAATACAGATTTCTCCAGTGACTTTGCTTGTTAGAAGTTGGTTGAGAAGCTCACAAATGGCAATCACATGAATTTGGAAGTTTGCAACATGCTGGTTGCTCGGCAACCAAATTTTGATCACATAGGTATGTAAATGCTATGATGGTTGTAAGTGCAGCTACCAGTTGTAAGTCACTTTTTCAGAGCTGTTGTAATGTCAAAGAATTGCTAAATGAATGGTTTTAAGTCTAGGACAACCTGTAATTTGGAAATTATAAATTTACGCCTGTGTCCAAAAATTAGGTTGTGCTCTCATCAATGAACCATAGTAATTCATGTGTCAGATGAAGAAAATTTAAGCAAATAAAATTTACTTTGAATTTGCATAAATTGTGTTTCTGCTGCAGAGCTCCGAAAGGACTACACAATTTAAAACAACCAGGCACATAACAAAAGTAAACCAAATGGTATTATAATCCATGAAATACCCTGTAAACCAGTGGTTCTCAACCTTCCTAATGACCCTTTAATACAGTTCCTCATGTTGTGGTGACCCCCAACCATAAAATTATTTTCACATACACCTGTATTT
>JANHFR010709773.1:0-10224 GCA_032468015.1 Mimophis mahfalensis | reverse complement strand
TAAACTGAGGACCCAGATTGTTGGGGGCAATAAATTGACTTTGTAAGTCAATAAGCTGACTTTGTAAAACACCGCATATAAATAGAAATTTTAAAAAAACCATGAAGGCAAAAAACCTAGCAAGCTGCCCTGTTTGCAATGTGCCTTTCGCTTTCTCCTAAGCAGAATCTGAAAGGTAAATGAATGACAGTAGTGATAGCAAAAGAAATGGAGCAGTGGGAGAGATGGAGTAAAGAACAACCCTTTAGATTATGCATCTTTTTCTAGAAAATAGAATCTTCTGACTACAATTGCTAAATACTGAGGGGTGTTTCCTACCACTTTTAAGCAGGAAACCATAGTGTAAAAACTATAACATGCTGAAGTTAGTGTAACTACAGAAAGTATGAGAAAGTCTACTTGTGCATATTTTTATCCTTACCTCACAAGAGCTATTTAAAAGAATTGAAAAAAATGGAACAATTTTTCACAACGTAGCTTCTAATCTATGCCAAGGCACCTTATTCTTATTAGGATATATTTATTTTATTCTAGAGAAGAAAAACTCTTTTTCTTTATGACCAATTAGAAATGGTGGAAATTATTTGTAGCTCAGCTGATAAGATGCTGGTGGTGGTTTGTTCTCTGAGTTTGTTCAGTTTCAAACATTTCATCACCAGGCTAGATAAGAGCAACAACACAACTTTGGTTGAAGTGTCTTGTTTCAGTCCTATGTGGTCAGTTGGTTACATGACATGTGATGTGAGGGTCATCTGGTGGTGAGGTCACCCTGGCTGGAGGTCATGTCAGTCGGCTGGTAGTTGATGCCATCATTGGTTGGTCACTCGACTTATGACCAATTCTACCTTCCAGAGCAGTGTTTCTCACCTTTGGTAGGTTAAAGATGTGTGGACTTCATCTGCCAGAATTCCCCAGGCAGCTATGTTGGCTGGGGAATTCCCAGGAGTTCAAGTTCATGATTGAAATACTGGTCTACAAAAATGATGTGTTAACTAAAGCTCTAATGATTTTGTTGTGATTTTCAGGGAATGACACCACTTCACTGGGCTGCATTCCACAACCAACCTCAGCACATTCAGACATTGTTGCCTAAAGGATCAGATCCAACTTTGGTGGACAAAGATTTTAAAACAGTCCTTCATTGGGCAGTTCAGGTATGGAAAAATTGCTAACCCTGTAATGTTCCTTTTGTCTCCATATTGCATCTTGAAAGAGGAATGAAAAAGAACTATAATCCTACTCACAGCAGAATCTGAAACCTGACCAAATCTATGGGAGGAACATATGCAATGACTAATCCAGCTGTGTCACATACCACTCACACTGAGAATGGCACCATAGGGTATAGTCAAAAAACAAGACATTTACATTTTAGAAATGTAAAAAAGATCAGTTATATTCATATCCTCAAAGCTAAATTTAGCATGCAAAAAAGGTGATTTACCTGTGTAAAAATTGCTTGTAAAAAAAATGTAAAAATGCTGGCTTCTGGTTACAAAAAAAAGAAGCCTAGACATAGCTTTGCCTAAAACCACCACAACTGAGATCCAAATTGCTTGTTCTTGGGTAAGGCTGAAGTTATTATTACCACATGGTGTTGTCAGGCAAATGTTAGCTCACTAGGGCTCCAGATAGCTTAGGGAAGCTAACAAAGGCACTAACTTCCCTTTCCCCCTTTTAAAAAATGTTATTAATAAATTAGGATCCAGCAGTAGAAAAAGAAATGTCTGATGCCATTGCCATCTCTAAAATTCTCAGCCAATTTTCAAGGTAATATTCCCCTGGTATTGTATAAGGGCCCAGAGGCAGTTTTAGAAAAAAAAATATGGTTGCAGTTGAAGTCTGATTTAAATTAAACAAATTATTGAGCTGGTTGAAAACTAAGAATTTGATGAGTAATAATTCAGTTTGGAAAGCCCTAACAGAACATTTGTAAATAAAGCAACATGTGTACTTTCTGGTCTAAGGACGTCAAAAATGCTTAAAACATCTAGAATTTGTTGTTAGCAATGTTGATAATAACATATTCTCTATGTGCATGATTGGTTTTCAGAGTGGAAATCGGATCCTCTGTTCTATTATCCTGAACCATCATCAAGGCCCATCAATAATAAACTACGACGATGAGAATGGGAAGACTTGCATACATGTTGCAGCTGCGGCCGGATACAGTGATGTTATTAGTGAGCTGGCTAAAATCCCAGAATGCAACCTGCAGGCGCTGGATGTGGATGACAGGTGGCCATGGAAACAAAGAGAAGAGCTATCTGGGGCTTTGCCTGCCCAACCCTTGGTTGAAAGAGGATTGACTGTTTTTGAATGCAACAGGGGTCCTTATGAAAGTGTTTCTCCTTGGTCTTTTCTTTGCCACTAGTCAATGGGACCTCAAGTCTGCCTTCAGCTAAACAGTCACGTTTTTAATGAATGCACATATTATACATGACATATTAAATCAGATAAAGCAGGAGGCTTCTCTTTCAACACTGGGATTGCAGGGAAGGGGAAGGACTTGTAAACGTGGTCTAAAACCTTGGTGGTGCAGGCTGTTAGCAATTAACCTAGGCAATTAGCCTAGCTGCCAGCAGCCTTCAATTAAGGCAAGTTCGAATCTCACCAGGCTCAAGGTTGACTCAGCCTTCCATCCTTCCGAGGTAGGTAAATTGAGGACCCAGATTGTTGGGGGCAATATGCTGACTTTGTAAAATGCCGTGGGATGTGGGGTGGGGGCGAAAGCCTCAATAAGCTGGCACATATGAGTTTCCGGAGAAGGGCGGCATATAAATTGGATTTAAAAACAACAGCAACGTGGTGAGCAACTAGCAGCCCCTTTCCAAGAACCCTGTTAAGTTCAAACATTAGAAGTTTTCCTTTCCTGCATCCTGTTTGTTGTCAGAAAATATAGAACGGAAAAGTAATGTGAAAAAGAGAACAAAGGAGCCTGTTAGAAGGAAGGGGTTATCTCCATCAAATTTTCAGTCCTATTCCCTGTGGATGTTAGCTTTACCCCAGTCTTTCTCCCCAAGGAAAAGAGGTCCTTGATAGGAAAAATGCTGCAAAGAAGGGCATCTACCTAGGTGATCTTCAGCTCCAGCATTTTCAGATTAGATTAGATTAGATTAGATTAGATTAGATTAGATTAGATTAGATTAGAAATTCACTCATTATCTTGTTATCAGTTGAAGGATTGCAGTACTAAAACCAACTGTGAATGTTATTTCTGTGTTTTTAAGTGAAAAATCACAGAAAAACAATTTGGGATTTTTGTGTATGTATATAAGAGGAAGGTGAACACTTGAAACATCACAATGTTGGACGATTTAATGTTTTTATTTTCAATATAATAAAGTTCAAATATGTAGTATGAATTACTTGGAAACTGAGAAGCTAAGCTAGTATAGGCCTGGCCATTCACTTGGATAGAAAAGGCTGCAAGCCCCAAATAGTTTATGATACAGTAAGGAAATCTTTTTATTAAAATTATCAGACTGAGAATTTACACTCAGTTCATACTGGGAATTCAAAGTTCAAATACTGGAATATACGACAAAATACTAATACTAATACAAAATCCGACTACCAGTGCCAAATTGTATCAAAACGGAAAGCCTCCCAACATAAGTAGTTGTATTAAACTTGAGGTTTCAAAGAACGCTAAATTTAATTCTTTTGAATCAGAACAACTACTGGAGGCTATCAGAGAAAAACAATGAGGCAACTCACATGCAATTGTTAAAAAGATTTTGACCTCACTGCTCTCAAGAAAATCTGTTTTACAGGTTGTGGTAAGCTGTATTGTTGCCATTTGTCTCTGACATGCTTGTGCATTGAAAGGAACTGATACCTTGCTCCAAGAGCAAGCTTTGAAAGAATTTAATCATGTCAACTTAAACAATTGACTCCAGGCTATGTAAATACATGAAAGATCTCTACAGATTTTTTTTGTCTTTAAATCAAGGAAGGGTTAGTTAATCACAGCTATCAGAAATTCCATATAGTAACAGGTAAAGCAGAACGGATGAGTGACTTAAATCCCATGTAGGAGCCAGGTCTGCTAAGGGCTAATATTGGACTTTACATGGTCAATTAACCCTCTTTAAAAATGCTCAATGGGGATGCAGTGGCGCAGTGGTTCAGTGGCTAAGACACTGAGCTTCTCGATCAGAAAGGTCGGCAGTTCAGCAGTTCGAATCCAGAGTGCTGCATAACTGAGTGAGCTCTCGTTACTTGTCCCAGCTTCTGCCAACCTAGCAAAAGCATGTAAAAATGCAAGTAGAAAAACAGGGACCACCTTTGGTGGAAAGGTAACAGCGTTCCGTACGCTTTCAGCATTTAGTCATGCCGGCCACATGACCATGGAGACGTCTTTGAACAGCGCTGGCTCTTCAACTTGGAAATGGAGATGAGCACCGCCCCCTAGAGTCGAGAACGACTAGCACATATGTGCGAGGGGAACCTTTACCTTTACCTAAAAATGCTCATGACACAGTAACGTCCATGCATATTATGAAAATAATATCAATTGTCTTACCTAAATCTGAATTCTAAACTGCCCGCTACTGGATGGATTTTTTTTTACTTTTTTCTTGTCTTGTCTTGTTTTGTTTTGTTTTTGTTAGGACACCTTTGCATTGGGCTGCAGCAGCAGGAAAACCTGACTGTGTTAAAACTCTGCTACAGCTGGGGGTGGAAAGCAACCCCAAGGATATCAATGAGAACACACCCCTATCATATGCCATCTATTGTGGACATACAGCATGCATTGCACTACTCTCTCAAGCAAACAGGTAGAGTCTTTCTCTTATAATAAACCAAATCCAAATTTTTGAATTAAGAGTAGAGCTGGAAGGGACTCTAGAGGTCTTCTAGTCCAGCCCCTTGCTTAACCAGGGATATCAAACTCATGTTTTCATTGTTTCTTGTCCTGGTGCTTTGGAAAATAAGCTGACCCCCTCTTCTTTGTGGGGAATACTGGAATACTGCTATCATGTCACCCTTAGTCCTTGTTTTCTCTAGACTAGCCATACCCAAATCCTGCAATTCTTTTCACTTTCATATTGCTGAATATGAGAATATTGCTGAATATGAATATATTCATACTTCTGAATATGAGCATTCTTCAGTTTATCAGATGACTGATTTCACTGAGGACCATTGCAAGCTACCATGTTTTGTAATATCTATACATATTAAATATTTTCCTATTTCCAAATTCAAAGTGGGCTATCCCTGGCTATATCTCATCACGGCTATACCAAAATATTTTCCTGCCTGGCCCAAATGAATTTTCTTTCAGAAGGAAAATTCTGTAATTCATGAACTAAACTTCCAGTTATCATGTCTTGGGAAGAGGTTCTGTTAAGTACTTAAGTAGAAGAGCCGTGGTGGTGCAATGAATAGAGTGCTGTATGTAGTACTTCCATCCTTCCGAGGTGGGTAAAATGAGGACCCAGATTGTTGGGGCAATATGCTGACTCTGTAAACCACTTAGAGAGGGTTAAAAGCCCTGATAAGCAGTATATAATTCAAATGCTATTGCTATTGTGCAGAAAGTTGGAAACTATACATCCTCTTTTAAATACCCCCTTCTTTGGTTTGCTTCTTCTATTCTGTATTCCACTGTTGATACCACCACTTTTTACAGCGTTGTGTGTCAAGGTATAATATAGCAGAGGTATCCAAACTTTTTCAGGCCAGAGAACATGTTAAGTTAAAAAAATATATATAGAAAGCTTTAGTGCTAAAAACAATAGCCTGTTTCACACCCGCAGCCCTTATTCTCTCAGAAAACTACCTCAAAGTTCTGCAAAACCATTTGAAAAACCCTGTTACAGTAAATACTATCAATGACTCTAACTAGGAATATGAAACTGACATCAGGTGATCATTATATTTCATAGCTGTTTAGTGCACATTTTAAATTGGGTATATAGTTAACCCATACTAAATGTAATAAATTGCAGTTTAGAAGACAACACTTTTTAAAGAATTAAAAGCACTTTAATATATCAGTATTTGCTGGTATATATACACACGCACACACATATAACCATTTTTCTTCCTTGTAGTACCTGGTCAAATAGATTTATCAGCTTTTAGTAAGGCTTCAAAGGCTTGCAAAATTTATTTAGCTGGCAATTGAATGGCACAGCTAGAAAATAATATCTACCTTTATACTCTATCAAAATTAGTTCTCTGTAATGCTATGATGTTCATGTTAGCAAATGTTCAGATTTAACTGGCTAAACATAATTTATTTTATTTTATTTTATTTTATTTGTATGCTGCCCATCTCCTGAAGGACTCTGGGTGGCTCACAATTAAGACACACGAAATACAAAAATTAAAAAACATTATTAAACAAGGTATCCAATAAATCACTAACTAATAATAACAATTCAAATTCAAATTTACAAAACCCATTAAAATGATGGGTTTTATGGGTCAAAATAATGAGATTAATAACTGATCCTAACAATGACATCCCAATGTTGATACAATCTGCTTTTCTTTTTTTAAAGACCTGAGCTACTTCATCACATTTCTTCCCAGAACAATAAATTTTCAAAGAAGGAAGGGAGATTCAGCATGCTTAACCAAATCTTCTCCTCTAAAAAGAAAAAAGGGGATTGGAAAGTCAGTTTGAAGGAGAAGAGTAGAGACAGATCCCAGAAAGAAGAGACCTCAGAAGTAGATGAGATTATCACCACATTTGATTGCATAATGGATTCGAGCTTTGATGGCTCATCCAAGGAGCATATGAAAGCTTCTGATCTTAAGAAAAGAAATGTAGACCTCAAGAAGTACCTCCTTTCAGAAAACAATACACCAGATTGCAATGGCTTTCCACCAATCAGAACACAAAGTCTCCCACCCACAACCGTGAGTCATTCTTTTTTAACAACTTCTCACACTACAATCTCCAGCATGAATATGGATAATGATTTTGCAACTTGGTCTCAAAAAAGCAGAAGTGAACATGATTTGTCAAGTCAAAGAACCAGCCGACAATCTTTGGACAGCCCTTGGAAAAGGGACAAAAACCAAACACCCACATACAGACTCCGGACGACTGTGCCTTCTGATAATAAACTGATAGATGGATTGTTCCCAAACAGATCCCATCATGTGGTATGTCCTACCCATCTTCCCCATCTGACTAATTTGTCGTCAGGTAATTTTTTTTCCACGCTATGTTTATTTAGTGTGAGCTAAAGGAATTCTGGGTATGTTGAAAATAATTGAATCATAATATATAGCAATTTCCAGATTGAAATATCCCAATCTTCTATGCTGAAAAGTGATTCTTCTTTTAAGAAATAGGAATGAACTCAGTTTCCGAAGGGGCTTATGCAGTAGGGGGTTTTTTTCAGGCAACTATCAATCATGGTTCTTTTTGGTCCTTAAAAGCACATATACCAGCCCACACAATGTACTGCTGCCAAGCAACCATGTTTTATTCAATAACCATCATTATATTGGTTTATAAACTATAAGTCAAACTATAGAACACATTGAATTAAATAAATTACAGTATAAGTTGGTAGTATATATGAATTAGCCATCTCTTTAATGTTCTCAGAATAGAATTAAAATAAGAACAGGTTGGTTTCACATGATATTCAGATAAACTCATTTACGTCTGTTAACAAGAAATAGGATGCTTAGGTTTGTTTGAAAAGAGATTTCCTACTCCTACTTGAAATGGAGTTCCTACTCCATTTAGAGAAGTGGACTAACTTTAGTATTATTATACAGAAAGTCCTTGATTTATGACAGTTCATTTACAATTCAAAGTTACAATGGCACCGGAAAAAAGTGACTTCTGACCATTTTTCACATTTATGACCATTGCAGCATCCCCATGGTCACATGATCAAAATTCAGACACTTGGCAATTGGCTCATATTTATAACAGTTGCAGTGCCCTGGGGTCATGTTATCAGCTTTTGCAACCTTCTGACAAGCAAAGTCAATGGGGAATCCACATTCACTTAACAACCATGTTACTAATTTAACAAATGCAATGATTCACTTAACAACGGTGGCAAAAATTATAAAATGGGGCAAAACTCACTTAACAAATGTTTCACTTAGCAACATAAATTTTGGGGCTAATTGTGGTCATAACTCAAGGAGTACCTGTAATTTCAAGGTAAAAAATAAAACAATTTTCTCACATTTTTAATATATTTTGGTGTACAGTAACTTTGATGATTTTATTGTCCATATGATTCTGAGAGTTCTGGTTTTTCCCTCCCCAAAAGAAATTCAAAAATCCATCCCCTGCACCCATCAGTCCATCACATGGCCCAATCAAACATCGTTCCAACTGGAGACATTCTTCCAGGCACCCCTCTCCAGGTGCAGGGTAGCATGTCCTTCACTTTCTGAGAAAGAAAGTTGTTGAGTCTAATCTTCCACCATTCTATGAAATCCCCTCTCCCAAATTTCCAGGCACTAAATGTGGCAGCCTCAAAGCTTCCAAGTAAAATATGGCCTCCAAGGCTAACAGGAGGATTAAATAAACCTTTGCAACTGCTAGGAAAGTAATAGTTTGTAATAGCCTCGATTAAGTATATATTCTTTAAGCAGGGTAATCATATTTTGCATGAATCTTATACTCTGTGGAAGAAGAAAATGAATACAGATTCTCCAATCTCTTCTCAGTCCCATTCATATATTGTTTTCTATGCTTTTTCAAAGGAAACTTATTTAAGTGTGTGTGTGTGTGTGTGTGTGTGTGTGTGTGTGTGTGTGTGTGTGTGTATAATACTTACTTACCTCTCCTTTTTTAGGGAAAAACTTTCAGCATACCAATTTAGAACTTCCCAGAGTAAAAGACCTAACAGCTATAAGGAACAACTTGGCCCCCATAGTAAAACATGGTGATCAAAAAGGTAAGAACAATGGTACAAGATCTTTTCTTTTTAAGTCTTCTAAGTTTTCCCTCAATGCAGGATATATATATGATACAAAATATTGTACCTCTCTCTATATATTTTTGACTATTAAAAATGGTCTAAGACAGGACAGGTCTTCTGCATTTATCACTTGTTGTAATTGGCCATCTCAAGTCTATCATTATGTACTTTCAAGAGGAACCAAAGTGCAGGGTGCAAAGATTTGCACATACCACATATGCAGCAAATTATTGTTGTTGATTCAGTCACTTCTGACAGCGTGGGATCCAATCTGGGTTGGTCTAATACTTCTGACCCTGACCCAGTCATTTCACCAAGACTGTCTTCTGATATATTTTTTTTAAATCTTGTACAGTAATCTTATGCTTATGTTTTTATTGATAAAATGTAGCTACTGTGACTCATCAGCCTCTCTTTCAATTATTTGTTCTTGGATTTGTTCAAGGTGTTGTCAATGATTTTATCCATTACCTGCCCTTTGTTTTTTCATTTTACATCATTTGTATCAGCTACCAATAGCTTATCATTCATACAAGGGGAATGAAAGCTCTACAGCAGCAGTTCTCAACCTGTGGGTTGCGACCCCTTTGGGGGTCGAACAGCCCTTTCACAGGGGTGGCCTAAGACCGTCAGAAAACACATATTTCCAATGGCCTTAGGAACTGAGACACTGCTTTTTAATGGCTGGGGGTCACCACAACATGAGGAACTATATTAAAGGGTCACGGCATTAGGAAGGTTGAGAACCACTGCTTTACAGAGACTATTGCGATACACAGTATGTCCTTTGTGCATATTCAACAACAATGGCTATGAAATTATTTCTCTTCCCCCCTGTTTCAAATAATATCATTAGCACCTCCCCCCAACAAAAAAAGATTCTGTTGTTTTAAACAAGGGTTTTGGAAACGGCAGTTCCAGGGGTGGGCTGCTGGGGGTTCGCAGGGGTTTAGGCGATCCTCTTGCTAAGGGTCTGCCCAGTTTGATAAACCCCCAAATGCCACTCCTGGATGGCCCTGCCCACCTTGCTCCACCCTGCCTCTCCCAGGAGTGTCCACACGGCCCATTTTGGATGCCAGGTAAGAGCAGGCCCATGCAGATGCTCAGGGCGGGGGGGAAACAGGCCTCCCAGAGACTCTAGGAAAGCCTCCAGAGCTTCGGGAGGGAGAAAAAAGTCCACTCACCACCATGGTACAGGAGGCTGACTAGGCCACGCCCACCATGGTCACGCCCACCCACCAACTGACAGAGAACCCGTTGCTAACATTTTTGGAGTCCACCCCTGGGCAATGTATTAATAGTA
>JANHFR010709642.1:0-10235 GCA_032468015.1 Mimophis mahfalensis | reverse complement strand
GCAAACTTGGCTCTTTTATGACTTGTGTACTTCAACTCCCAGAATTCCTCTTCCATGCTAGCTCAGGAATGCTGGAAGTCCACGAGTCATAAAAGAGCCAAGTTTGCCTGCCCCTGCTCTAGAGTCTCAAAAATCAACATATAACTTAAAAGTAAACATGAAAATTCCTCTATGCTCTATATCCCCCTCCCAAAACAGAAAGAGGCATTGTGGATGCAAAGATTTGCCTTCTTCAGCTAAAAAGAACATGAATCCTTGTAAAAGTTTCCAGAAATATAATCCATTCATTAAATACATTATCCTGATCTGAAGGAAAATGAAAGAAATACAAAACACAAGTTGTGCTAATTAGAATGAGTTAATATTAAATACTTCCCATTTAATCACATAATTTATATAGTTTTATGAAGTAGTACTTGGACTGTATTAACTATGTCACTGTTAAGTATCAATAGGTGACATAAAACACTACAGCATATCATTAATATATTTAGCAGCCTGAAATGATTTTTTGCAGAAAAATTTAGCAATAAATTGATTGTAGTAAGGGAATAGACATAAAAAATAACCAACACCATACTATTTAATAATACCATATTGTTAATTACAATTGTAGGTTGATGCTTTATAATTACGAGATCACCCAGAGGAGCATAACACATTTAATAGTTTTAAATAAAGTTTGGATGGGCAATTTTGGAAAATGCCATACATCCAGATAAATCTTCCCATATAAAATCAAAAAGGCTAGCTCAAGCATATGGCATTAAATTAGGAAAGTAAAAATATGCTTCCCAAAATACAGTTTCCCAGGAAACTAAACCATCAAGTTCAGCCATAAAACATTTAGAAGGCCAATAAATGCTGGCTGGGAAAAGATATGTGAATAGAAGTATGAATGTGAACAGAAGTATGGAAAACAAGGACAATCCGAGACAAAGTAGTCCATAGAAAGAAACTATACTGATGAAATATTTCATCTTCGTTCTTTCAGACCCCTTTTGTCATTGTATTACAGCCCCATTAGCTCATAATTATGCTGTAATTGCTTCATTGACATCACTAGATTACTGATGAGCTGTATCTGATCAAATACATTGCTGCTTCCCCTCATCAAACATATACACTAGTTTATCTTAGTCCAAAAACAGGCACTCAGAGGTGGTATTCAGCCAGAGAACCGGTAGTGATAATTTTGACTGATTCGGAGAACCACCTCTGATTGGCCAACACCAGCAGATACCACCTCTGATTGGCGAACAGCATAACCATGCCCGCTAAGCCACGCCCACAGAACCGGTAGTAAAAAAAATTGAATCCCACTACTGGAGGCACTGCACTTCTTCAGAACTGACTTTGTCTCCAGTGTTGATCACTAAACCAATTTATGTTTAAATAGATATGTCTGACCTCCAGTCTAAATGAATGAAAAATTCTCCTGAAGTCTCATTAGTGCAAAACTGAATAGCAATAGCATTTAACTTATATATTGCACTATAGTGCTTTATCACACTCTTTGAACAGTTGGCAATGTAAGCATTATTTATATTTTACCAACCTCGGTATGGTGGAAGGCTGAGTTAACCTTGACCACTCAACATTGAACTCCAGGCTGTGGGCAGAGTTTGCAATAATGCACTTTAACCACTGCAGCAATAGGGCTCCTGAATGTATTATTTAGATAACATATTTTTATTCATTGCCCCCTCATATTATTAAATTCATACTTTATCACTGAATTCCAATTACTTTTATTTATTTATTTATTTTAATAAATTTTATTCATTTTCTGTTAATTACATTTCTTAGTGCTTAATAAACATTATGTTGTCTAGATATTTAATTTGCTTAACAATACAGATCACATTCTTACTCTCCGCCCTTTTTCCCAATCACTAGTAAAATAAGTTCCATGTTGCAATGAATTTTCTAAGTGGCTGGATTGTGCCCCAATGGCAAACATTATTATAAGTATTTTTTGTTGGTTGTGGCATCGTGTTTCTGTTTCTCATCTGGGAAAAAGTACTGTTATTCCGGTCAAGTAGTTTAATAGTTAGACATTATATACGGGAATTAAAGGCTATTATGGGATATTGTTAGAAAAAAGAATGAAGACACAAAAATATGTTTTCCCATAAAAGATTATGAAGTAACATATTGCATCTTTTAGATTCTGAAATGATGCCAAAGACTGATTACTTTACCCCTGGATTAGTACTAAAAGCTAGTAACTCTTAAAATATTAGGTATACATTGTACTAATTATGAATGAAAGTGTCCTGATCACAAGAATGGTTTAATGACGAAATAAGATTGTGTTTTTGTTCATGGAATAAATCAATTTCTCAGATATTTGTTACATTTTACTCTTCATTTCGATATAGGCACAGGAAATTTTATTTTATTATTTTGGAACAGGATTTACTAAAGCATTTACCAGAATTCCTAACTTTTCAAATTATATGAATTTAAATTAAACATATTCTGATTAAATATAGTTTCCTAAGAATCAAACCTGTCTACAAAAACCCAACATCCTTTATGATCTCTATCAAACTGAAAACCTTAAGAAACTTTTTAAGAACAGTCAATTTTTGAATTAGTTTTTACATGAATGGAAAGGGGCATTCTTAAGATACTGTAGGTTAAGCACAGACAGGTTCTTTAAAGGAAAATATTGAGATTTACAAGAGAATAGATTTAAAACTGTCTTCAATTTTGTGGAATATATTTCCTTGTCCCAGGCTTTCTTACTTTAGAAAAGCAGCAGCTAAGATACACTTGGTTCAATTGGGTTCATTCATTTTTTCCTTTGTTTTTTAATTTCTGCGACCTCTATTTTTTTTCATTTTGGTTAGCACTGAATGAAAAAATGCTTCTGTTTTTAGGTTATTTCTAGACAAACACTTAACTACATATTTATGCCACTTTTGATGTTCATCCAGTTACCTACATGAAGGACTCTGGCAAGAGATGGACAGCACCTCACAAAACCTGGAAAGAATATACAAATAGTAATAGCATTTAGACTTATATACTGCTTCACAGTGCTTTACAGCCCTCTCTAAGCAGTTTACAGAGTCAGCATATTGCCCCCAAAAATCTGGGTCCTCATTTTTTCGACCTTGGAAGGATGGAAGGCTGAGTCAACCTTGAGCCAGTGAGAATTGAACTGTTGACAGGCAGCAGAATTAGCCTGCAATACTGCATTCTAACCACTGTGCCACCACAACTCAATATATTCAGAAAATGACTGGCTCATCTTATCAAGAGGGCTTTAAACTAAAATTGGGTGGGGGGGGAGGGTGACCAATCTTCGCAAACTTCAGGACCTAATTCTAACCAAAAAGCACTAGATAACCAATCAAATATGGAGATAGGGAGTAAAGAGAAGAAAAACTGGGATGCAAAGTGGGAAATGTAGAAGGCATGCCCAGAGTTAACCACACAAAGAACTTAAATGCCTACAAACTAAGTTTAGGGAACAAACTGGGTGTTCTCACTGTTATGATCTAAGGAGAAACTTCCTAACAGCAAGGACAATTAGCCAGTGAAACAGCTTGTCATCAGAAGTTGTAGGTGCTTCATCATTAGAGGTTTTTAAGAAGTGAGTGGACAGTTACTTGTCTGGGATGGTATAGGTTCTCCTCCTTAAGCAGGGGGTTGGACTAGAAGACCTCCAAAGTTCCTTCCAGCTCTATTCGATTGATTGATTGAAATACTAGTACGAGAGAGCAGGTATGATATAGTTGTCATTACAGAAACTTGGTGGAATGAAACCCATGACTGGAATGTGCTGATAAAAGCAGGCAAACTATCCAAAAGAAACATACCTAACAAAAGAGGAGGTGTAGTTGCATTGTAAGTTAGAGACCTCTTTCTCTCTACAAAGATGCACACACCTAAAGATGAAAGCCTTCTAGAACACATTTGGGTCAACATACAAGGAAAAAAGAGCAACATTGCCATAGGTACTACAAGCCACCCAAAGAAGAAATGTATGGATTTTTTTGCTAATCCATTAATCGAAGTATGTAGGAAACATATCACAGTAGTAATGGGAGACTTTGATGTCAACTGGAAGGCAAACTCTGCAACAAATAGGAAACCAAATAGATTAGCTGACAACATCATCACCCAATAGGTGATCACTACCCTCTGGTTACGCTAATTGAATTCTCCCCAAATATCCATCTGCCCAAAGGCCCCCTGACAATGGATCCCTATGTGGCCTTCCATACAATTAAATTAAATGGTCAGCTAGTACAGAAAGTAAGTTCATATCTTTTTCTAGATCCCCAAAGTGTCTTAATTTATATCAACAAGTTCTAGCTAGTAGGGGCACAGGGATAATCCCAATTTATGAATCACTGGTTTACAGTGTTCAAAGGGAGCTAGGGGCTGAAGACAAGCTGTGTGGTTCCAAATGTATAAAGAGAAAGTCCTGGTATGATGGTGGCTGACGCTTAAGAAACAGATAAATCAGGTTTATTTACTTTACCGTAACCGTGGTGATAAGTGTCTGCCAGAGGAATATTACCACCTGAAGTGAGAATATAAAGCTCTCATTGTAAAGAAAAAAAGAGTGCCAATGAGAAGGAGAAGTGGAATCTTCTTCTTCTTGCCATAACAGCAGAAAAACAGGATTTGTGGCAAATCATTAACTACCCAAATATCAAGATCATCCTGTCTGTTGCATTTGTAATAGGGACTGGGAAAGCCACTTCTCACTAATTTTCCAGGCTACAACAAACCCGGCAAAACTTTGCCCTCAGTTGCCCCCTGAGGTCCCAGACTGGCAGCCTATTTCTCATGCTGAGATCGCAAATTAATCTCCAATTTTAAATCTGGCAAAGCTCCAGGTCCAGATTCTATACCCCCCAACCTTGTAAAATCCAACCTTGAATGTTGGGTGCCTCTCTTAGCAACCCTTTTCACCTTCATCAATCGTTCTGGCAGGATTCCTGCTATTTGGAGCCAAGCGATTATTGTCCCAATCTTCAAGCGAGGGAATAAGAATAATACGGCTGACTACCACCCTAGGAGCCTGCTCTCAGTTATTGGGAAATTATATGCCGAATACCTTCAGAGCAGACTTCTTGAATGGACTAAGGAGCACAATATCACCGGTACGGAACAGATTGGATTTAAAGCTGATTGTGCTACATTAGATCATTGTTGTGTCCTAGCGCATCTAGCTGAAAAATATACTTCTATACCAGGCTGCTTTTATTGATCTTAGAGCAGTGTTCGATTCAGTCTCAAGGGAACTATTGCAGTCCAAATTATATAAAAAGCTCCATGGACAAGCGCCTCTAGTTTCTCAGGATGAGATCTTTGTACAATCAGACCTCTAGTCAGGTTAGATGTGGCCAGCAGGGAGAACCCTCCAATCCCATTAGAGTTAAGAGCGGAGTAAGGCAAGGTTGTGTTTTGGTCCCTCTTTAATTTGTCTTTAAATGATTTGGCCTCTTATAGCGGAACTGCTGAGTCCCATGCCCCCAAGCTGTCAAACATCAAGATTCCACCATTTCTTTATGCTGACGACGCGGTCCTTCTATCATTATCTAGGCTTGGACTCAAAAGCCTTCTTTCTGTGTTTGGGTCCTACTGTCCTGAGAACAATTTGACCATAAATTACAACAAGTCAAAAGTTATGGTGTGCTCCAAAGCTTGGAAATTGTATAAATGGTCCATTAATGGCCACACTGTTAAGCAGGTTTACCACATAAAATACTTAGGTATCCAATTCCAGAATACTGGTGCCTGGACTGGACAACATATCCAGGCAATAAACTCAGCTAACTGCAGTCAGCAGCAGAAATTAGGATTTTCCTATAAACAAGGAGGACAGTTTATTTCCTCTGCCATACAAATATACAAAGCTAAAACTTTAGCCCAAATTTTATATGGAATCCCTACTTGGATACTGGGATTTAATGACCATATTGAAACTTGGGCTGCCTTCTTCAGAAAGCTCCTGGGCCTTCCATCTTGTGTTGGCTTAGCACCAATTTATCTGGAATTGGACATTCGCTCAACAGAGTCTATGGCATGGATTAATACCTTCAAAAGGTGGTTCTGAGTGCTTTCTTCAGCAGTTCCTGGTAGCTACCTCTTTTTGATGCTCACTGACTCTCATATCTCCCGCTGGATGAGAGAGCTGACAGAGAAACTACATATGTTTCTCCTCCAGGTCCCGTCAGCGAAACCATGTTGGCTGGTGGGCCCTGGGGGAGGGCCTTCTCTGTGGCTGCCCCAGCTGTCTGGAACCAGTTACCTCCTGAGGTCTGGACTGCCCCCACCCTGTTGGCCTTCCAGAAGGTGGTGAAAACCTGGCTTTTTCAGCAGGCTTGGGGCCGTTGATCTCGCTACTGCAACCTTGCGAGATCCGGCCTAAATGGTGTGTATGGTTTTTAATGTTTTAAATTATTTTTATTGCATATTGTTCGTATTGTGTGGCATAGAAATAGGGAAAATAAATAAATAAATAAATAAATAAATAAATAAATAAATAAATGTGTGTTAGGTTTTTCGGGAGAAGCTATTGGTGACTATGGCCTCCAGTAGGCCCAATTTAGGACAATCCAATGGTTAAGTAATTTTTATTGTATTTTTTTTCCCTTGACACATGCTTCTTACATACAAACAGATCAGTTTTTTGAGTAATAACCATCAAAAATTCTTAATTTTTATAACATTTAAATTTCCTTTATCATCTTATCTGAGTAGTTGTTTACAATAAATGATTCTGTTTGTGATCAGACCAAGTTTGCCACAACTCCACAACTCCTGGTAGGATAAAAAATTTAAAGTAGACACCTTGGATAAAGCTCACAAATTCTTAGAACATTATTTCACTGTAGACGATAAACAAGAGAGTGAAGAGGAGGCAAAAAGCAAGAATCAAGAAGAAACACAAGGGGGAAGGAAAACAGTTAGAACAAGAATCAAGAGTGAGGGCGAGGAGTGAATGAGGGGAATTAGAAAGGGCAAGAACAAAAGTACAAAGGGAGATAAAACAAAAGGTAAGGCCCACATACAAGTAAAGAGATGGGGGAAGAAATAAGGGTGTTATGCATTAACATAAATGAACTGAACTCACCTATGAAAAAGAAGCGAATATTTACAAAACTACAAAAACTAAAAATGGATATAATTTATCTCCAAGAAACCCATATCAAAAGCCAGCATAGTAATTTATTGGGAGGATGTATTCAGCGTTAGCAGATCAAAAGAAAAGAGGTAGTAATATATGTTAAGAAGCACTTAAAATCTAAACAGATGAAGAAGGGAGGATTCTAATGATGGAGATACTAATGTATCAGAAACAAACTCTGCTGATCGCAATATATGCCCCAAATAACAATCAGGAAGAATTCTATAAAAGACTATATGCAAACATAACAGAAATGGACTACGAAAGTATTTGTTTAATGGGGGACTTCAATGCAATTGTACATAATGAAGAAGATTATGGAAGTAGTAAAGGACTAAAAAAAAATAGAAAACTTCCCCCCAAAATTTTTATATGGTACAAAAAATGGGACTCCAGGATATATGGAGAGAGTTAAACCAGAAAACAAATCAATATACTTTCTACTCAAATAGACATAAATCGTGGTCTAGAATGGACATGGTATGGATGACACCTGAAATAAGAATAGACATCCAAGAAGTGGAGATAGTAATAATGTATGGCCGGACCACAACCCAATAAAGGATACATGGAAGGGAAAAAGGAAGAAATTAAGATGGACAAGGAACCCTAATATACTAAAAGACAAAGACTTTATACAAATGATGGAAAAGGAAATGAAATTTTTCTTCAAAGAAAATAGAAAGGAAGAGACCTCCCTTCAAAATATCTGTGATACAGCAAAAGCATATACACGAGGATTAGTGATTAAACATATAGCAAGAAAACACAAGGAAGAGATACAAAATCTACTACAAGAAGAGATTAAAAGATTAGAGACAGATTTTTTATTTTTTATTTTGCAGAAAAATCTGGGAAATAACAAGTTAAAAGAGAAAAGTGGTCTAATAAAACATAAATTGAAATTAATAGAACAAGAGAAAATGGCATGAAAAATTAAAATGGCAAAACAATTTTTTTTTGAACATGCAAATAAACCAGGTAGATAGTTAGCTTTTAGGCTATAAAAGAAAAAGAGAAAAGAAAGATACATCAATTGTCAGATGAAAATGATATACTCTACCATCAAAATGAAGATTACAAAAAATACCTCAGGAATATTTTTGGAAATTATATGAAGAAGAAAAAATGCCAGACAATGTAATTAATACCTGAAAAAGGCAGACTTACCTAAAATACTGGACTCAGTGCGGAATGCTGAATGAGGAAATCACAACAATGGAAATAGTGGAGGCAATTAAAAGACAAAAAATAGTAAAACACCCAGACCAGATAGGCTGCCTGCAGAACTATATAAAAGCCTGCAAGAAGTATTGGGGCAACAGCTGCTGAAGATATACAATGAGGTGTTAGTGGAAGCTAAACTTCCCAAATTCTGGATGGAAGCCTACATCACATTGATACCCAAAGAAAATACCGCCAACAGATAAAAAAATTATAGAACTATATCACTGCTGAATGTAGATTACAAAATATTTGTTTCTATAATTGCAGAAAGGTTAAACAGATTTCTTAGTGAATTTATTCACCCTGATCAGAATGGTTTCCTGCCCAAAAGACAATTAAAAAATAACCTGAGAATTATTATGAATGTATTGGAATATTATGAAACCCACTCCAAAAAACAATTAGCATTGGTATTTCTGGATGCGCAAAAGGCTTTTGACAATGTCAATTGGCAGTTTATGATACAACAATTAAAAAACATGAACTTTGGTGAAAACATGGTGGAAACAATTCAGACAATATATTTTAATCAAACAGTGAGAGTGATAATAAATGGAGAAACAACAGAAACATTTAATATAAATATAGCAACAAGACAAGGATGCCCTTTATCTCCTCTTCTATTTATATTAACTTGAGAAATCTTACTTAGATAGATCAGGCAAGATCCAGAAATAAATGGTTTGAAAATAAAAAAAAAGAAAAATATAAAGTTCAAGCATTTGTGGATGATTTACTATTTATTCTGGAGGAGCCGTTGGAGACAGGACCAAAGTTAGTAGCAAAGATAGAAGAATTTGGTGCAGTAGCAGGTCTGAAAATAAATAAAGAACAGACAAAGATAATGACAAAAAACCTTACAACCAAACAGAAAGCAGAACTGATGAAAAAAATGGATATACAGATAACTAAAAAGGTTGAATATCTTGTCTGGCTAACAGCAAGATGCACATCTATTAAAGAGGATAATTATTCTAAATTAATACAGCAAATAAAAACAGATTTTTGTTGTTGTTGTTAGTTGCGAAGTCGTGTCCAACCCATCGCAACCCCATGCACAATATTCCTCCAGGCCTTCCTGTCCTCTACCATCCCCCGGAGTCCATTTAAGCTCACACCAACTGCTTCAGTGACTCCATCCAGCCACCTCATTCTCTGTCGTCTCATTCTCTTTTGCTAATTAACTAAATTTCCCACCCATATGATATTGAAGCAACTGAAATAGTAACACTAGAAGAATTTTTGAGGAAAGCACACAGGGATTACAGAATTATAGAGCTGGAAGGAACCTTGGAGGCCTTCTAGTCCAACCCCTTACTCAAACAGCAGACTCTATAACATTTCAGTCAAAAGGCTGTCCAACCTCTTCATAAAAGCCTCCACTGATGGAGCACTCACAACTTCTGGAGTTCCACTGATTAATTGTTCTCGCTGACAGGAAATTTCTCCTTAATCCAAAGTGAGGTTGGATTTCTCTTTGATTAGCTTCCATTCATTACTTCTTGACCTGGCCTCAGGTGCTTTGGAGAATAGGTTAACCACCTCCCCTCTGTGACAGCCTCTCAAATATTGGAAGGCTGCTACCATGTCATCCCTAGACCTTCTGTTTGTTATACTAGGCATACCCAGTTCCTGCAACTATTCAAGTGAAAGGGCATTGTCATACCTGTCAAATTGAAAATGTTAAAATACGGGAAAGCCGTGCTCCACCCCCTGTGCGTGTGCCCTGCCCCCTCATGTGTGTGCCCCCCCCGACATGCGCATGTGTGCATGAGCACCCGGGAGGCTGCTGCAGACTGCCAAACGCCGGCAGCTTTGCCCTATGCCTGACGCCCTGCTCCCTCCTCAC
>JANHFR010709609.1:0-10239 GCA_032468015.1 Mimophis mahfalensis | reverse complement strand
TTAAGTTTTATATATATAAAAGGCACTGCTTTTATTATTATTTAAAGGTTCAGTGATATGCTTAAGCCAACAAGAAAACAAACTAAGAACTTCAGTGGAAGCTTGAAAAAGAAACAGAGTTTAATTTGATATCAAAGTAAAGAACTGGGTGAACCTTTCCAAATGCATACAAAAGAGACATGGAACAAAGCCCACACTTTGGGCCTATGGACTCCTTTTTATACCCTTAGAAACATCAGCTTGATTACCTAATTCTGGTCTGCTAATTTAGGTTATATTCCTGCAAAAGATAGATGCTTTCCATTTAGCCTTATCTCATCCTTGAGTATCCCTTTGTTCTCCCCATTTGTTACAGGCCCTCCTGGTGCCCCAGGGAATCTGAACTGGGAGCCTGGCTACACAGATCAAAGGTGAAGGTTAGGGCTGAGGTGTGAATTGTAACAAGGTACCCCTATTTGTATCTGCTTGCAATGATGTATGCAGCTCCAACTTAAGATACATGCCAGGCTCAAGATGTTACAAAAAAACAAAATTAAGATTGATGGATTAATGGTGGTGGTGGTGCTCAGGCAGGAGCATATGTTTGACAGATGCAAATATAAATATATAGTTGAAACCAGTGGTGGGATTCAAATTTTTTTACTACCAGTTCTGTGGGTGTGGCTTGGTGGGTGTGGCTATGCAGTCAGCCAGTCAGAGATGGTATTTGCTGGTTCTCGGAACCAATCAAAATTATCACTACTGGTTCTCCAGAACCTGTCAGAATTGGCTGAACACCACTAGTGGTTGAAACAATGGTTACAATAGTCCAAAGGGTTACAATAATTACAGGAGATAAATGTATAGCTAAAGCAAATGGTTACAGTGATTACAAGAGATGAATACATAGCTGAAACAAATTGGTTATGATGGTTACTGGACAGCATAACATGCTTCTACTAATTCTATTATTCCAGTATATTATATTCTACTAATATTGCTTATTCAATTATGTCGTCCCTACTATAGTTTCCCTTCATTACTATAGTTTCCCTTCATTATTATTAAGTACGTTCACAGGATCTGACCACACAACTCAAGTATATGATTCAGGATGGCTAACTAATATATATATAAATGTCTTGGGCTAACTAATATATATATATATGTCTTGGGAAAAGATGGGAAAAGACCCGAATACACCAAGACTTACATATATATATATATGGAAACATACAGCAGCTCAGAAAAGAATTTTAAAAAATTGTCACTCCAACTTTCATTGTATCCAGGAGAAGGGTTCGATCATGAACTTGGGGCCCCAAGTTCAAGCACTGAGCCAAGGCTTTATGGGCCACCAACAGGCTGGGCAATCTACTATCTGGAGGAAGGATATATTGTCAGCTTCCTAGCAGATGGGACTTAGAGCATTCTCCTGCCAGACCTAATAGAACACATAGATATGGGTAGTTGATTAAACACAACTGCATATAAATTAGGTTTGAACTGTTTGATCTGTTGTGTATCTCATTTACTGCCTTTAAGCAAGGTGCTGCTACCAAAAGAGTATATGTGTTGTTTTCACCAACTGAGCTATTTTTTATGATCATTATATAACAAGGAGTTTTGAAAAAATAATCTCAGCCTATTGCATCCCACCAAGACGTAATTACAGTCGTTCCTACACGCACATCTATAGATTGCAAAAAACTTGCTCTGCAACTTTCATTAGCATAGCTTGTATTTCCTAAGTGATGTTGGGGTCCTGTCAGGTTTAAGTTAATATTCTTTCTTATTTTACCCCTAATACTGTATTAAGCATTTCTGAATTTCTCCCCAGTACCATTGAAGTAAAATAACATCTATGCCACAGTTGTCTTTCTATTATTTATATTATTTTCTGATTCTCAATTCTAGACTAATTTAGCTTTTGGGATTTTATATAGATTATTTATTATCTGTCAGCACCGAAATAATAAATTATTTATTGTATTTTTTTACCTTTTTGCACCTGATGTTTTATTATATTCTCCATTGCAGTGGACTGCCAATTATATCTCCCTTAGAATGTAGGAGTTGACATTCACTAACCTTATTATGTTATTATACCTTTCCCATATGTAACATTTTTGTTTTGCTCTAAGATAGTAATGAAGACATATTGTATATATACACAAGAAGCAAACATAGAGAAGCTATATTAATCACCCAAAACCTGATGCTACAGGTACCTCAGGTCACAAATTTATTGCAAAATTATATCTTAAAACGATAGAAAACAATAATATCAGACAACAAGATTTCTCAGCAATACTCCATCTGATTACTCAGTGAAGGTAAAGAATAGGTTAGAGTTGATAAATGCGGTGCCTGAAAAATCTGGACTGAAATTTTTGCCATCATTAAAGATAACACAAATAGAGAATTCTATATCACAAACAACAAAAATGAGCAATATCATTATGTGTTGGTATGCTGAAAATAGCTGAATAAAAGTGAAAAGCAAAAGGTGCGCGTGAGAGAGAGGAAAAATTGCCAAATTAAAATAGAGTTCCAGAGAAAATAAAAATGATACAAGTAGTTATATCTAAATAATTACTGCAGAGAAACCGTGGAAAGAAGTATGCAGAAGCCAGGATCTTGCATTATATTTTTAAAAAAATATTCATATTTTAAGAAAAAGCCCTCTAAGGTCATGTCACAGACAATGCCAATATAATGCAACAGTAATGTAATGCAAACAGTAGAAGCTGATAGTAAGAGAGATTATGTTCCCAGGCTCAAAAATTCTCAAGGATGCAAATGTGTCCATGAAACATATGCTTCATTGGAGAAAGAATATGGCAAAATATTAATGTGCAAAGACATCACGCTGACAACAAAGGGGCATATTGTCTAGTTTTCCCAGTTGTCAAATATTGCTATAAAAGCTGAGTGAGGAAAAGTTGAATGATGCCTTTGACTGATGGTGCTGAGAACATTTTTGAGAATACCATGGACTATAGAAATAACAGATTATTCAGATTCAAAAATAACAGATTAAGAAGCATTAATCGAAAAGCTAAAGCACTCATATAGGCCTGATGACATAGATCAGTGTTTGTATAGAATTTGGTCTTTTGGGTAGTTTTAACTATGGGTGTTAAGCTCAGTGGCTAAGATGCTGAGCTTGTCGATCAGAAGGGTCGGCAGTTCGGTGGTTCAAATCCCAAGCACTGTGTAATGTAGTGAGCTCTGGTTACTTGTCCCAGCTTCTGCCAACCTAGAAGTTTGAAAGCATGTAAAAATGCAAGTAGAAAAATAGGGTCCACCTTTGGTTGGAAGTTAACCGCATTCTGTGCGCCTTCGGCATTTAGTCATGCCGGCCACATGACCATGGAGATGTCTTCAGACAGCATTGGCTCTTTGGCTTCGAAACAGAGATGAGCACCACCCTCTAGACCTGGGAACGACTAGCACGTATGTGTGAGCAGAACCTTTACCTTTACCTTTAACACCCAGTATAAAGGGAGGGAAGAAAAGAGAAAGGAACCATCAGATTATATACTGGGTGCATCACATGGACACTTGACTGTCACTGCCACCTTATGTTTGCTGTGCTTTGCTGTTATGTGGTGCCAGACTGCCATGAACTGGGGGGAGTGGGGATGAGGAGGAGTATGTTTGGGAAATCAAAAGTAGAGACTATACCTCCTTGAAATGCTGCCTCAAGGTCATCCAGCTGGAAGAAGGAGGGAGCCGCATATCAAGCTACACTTGGACTGACCATTATGAAAACATCTTGGGTGGCCTTTTATTGGTTTCAGTGGGGTGGACAGTAGGGAATAGTTGGAGGGGCAGAGTAAAATTTAGGGGTTTTAGTGTGCAATTCTCAGTTCTGGCTATGCAATGCTGCAATACACTTGATGTCTAATAAAACGATACCTTTTCTCAACAAATGGAGCCAAGGATAGTTTCTGTTTAGAGGATTAAGTTGTAGCCAGTCTGACAGTTAGCCAGAACTGCATTCTTTTACATTTACTATATTTTTTGCACTATAAGATTCTCCAGACTATAAGACGCACCTAGCTTTTGGGGAAGAAAACAAGGAAAAAAATTCTGCCTCTTCCAGCAATTTGCCCCCTTGCAGCAAACAGCAAACAGCCTGGTCAGCTTCAGCACAGCCTGATTTAGTACAAGCAGCTGATTGGTGGTTGGATAAGCCTCCTGGAATACTGCTGATCAGCTGTTCCAGGATGCAGGGATCACCACCACATATCACTGCCTCTCCACAACCCATTTTTGGCCTGTTCCAGGTGGTAGAGATTGCCGCCACTGCCGCCTGGAATGGGCTGAAGATGGGACATGCTGAGGCTAAAAATGGGATGTGCAGAGGCCAAAAATGGGGCATGTGGAGGCGGCCATAGAGAAGCTCAGAGAAGTGCTTTGCAAAATATTCCACAAATTTGAGATATCAGAAAGAAGTATTGGGAAGGAAAGTAACGATCCTGGAGAGTACAGGAAGTAGGGCTTGGTCCTACTCTTCTAATTTCATTACCTGAGGCATAGGATTTATTTTATGAGTTGATTGAATCTGTTGGCCATCTTTTTTCAGATCATTTCCACTTTTGCAAAGAGATCCATATGTGGGTACCAGTTTGTGTGCTGCTTAAACATTAAGCAGCAGCTACAGCTATAGTGTCTCTTCTATTAGATCCCTCCAGCGCGGCTACTAGTGGCACGTATACCAAGCCACAGTACAATTAAGGGATATGGCACCCTGTGAAACCCTATGAAACAATTTCTTTCCTTTCCCTAGTAACAGATAGAAGGTATAGTATTTAAACTTCTATTTGATAGGACATTGTAGAAAAAAAGATATGTCTTTGATTATTGCCTTGCTTGAGAAATATGATATATCCACAATTATACTGTGTTGTTTTGAATGAATTTATAGTAACTAGATTGAAAATGGATGCAATATCCAATATTGTATATAAAAAATGTTTCTTAAATATTACTTCTTCATTTCTACATCTCCATATATGGATAAAAATGCCAAAATTCAATCTACCATTTGGCTGACTGTATGAAGAACTACAATAAAAATTTAACAAAATTTCCATTTGTCAAACGTAAAAGGCCACACTACTTGGATTCACACATATATACACGATGACATCTTAGGTTTTTTAGCAGAACTGCTAAAGAACTGCTAAAGAACTGGCAGGTATGACTTCAATATGTTATGAATAATAATAATTTATTAAAAATACATGCCATCCAACTACCAATGACTCTGGAATACAGTCATTTGAAATAATGAGGAAACTTTATTGCTATTTATAAAGCTCCTAATTTTCTTCCTCATTGAAAATGGTTTGGTGGCGCCAAAATTTGAGGATCCTTATTTATGCCAGCCCTCATCAATAAAGCATGCTGAAAATCATCTCATTGGCAACATATCAATAATTAAAAGGAAACTCTGCTAGGGAGTTCAGTCAGGGGTGGGTTTCTACCAGTTCGCACCTAATCGCTAGAACCAGTTGTTAACTTTCTAAGCAGTTCAAACAACCGGTTGTTAGAAGAAATCTCCTTCTGCTTTTTTCCATTTTACAGAGATAATCCTGCAAGGAAGGCAGGAAAAAAACATTCTGGTGTTGTTTCTAGCATAATCTTTATTGCCCTGCTTAAGATATTTCCTCTCCAATTAACCCTTATTACGTTCTTGGCAGTAGCCTAGACTTGCTGTTTCCTCTGGGAGGTTTTTTTTTTTTTAATTTTCTTGACTTTCTTAAAGGGGAAGGGTTGTTTTAACCTTTTTACACAGTTGTTGGGAGGAAATACTCCCATACTGGAGTTCTTCCAGCTGGAATGCAACAATCAGCACTTTGAAAAAATAATTGAATAATGAAGCAGAGCTGCCAGAAAGAAGCTTTTAATGACAAGGAACCAAGATGAGTGACATTCAGAAAGGCTTCTTGACTAGCTGGAAAGATTGACATTCAAACGTGAGTTTACATACCCTTTCTGAATTTTGGTATAATACTGTTTTTGGTGAAGTTTAATTCTGTGCTTGGTGATGTTTAATCCTGTGTTTATTGATGGGATCATTTTACCTATTCAGCTTTCTTTGAAAGGAAAAAAAGTTAATCTCTGTTCCTGAAAAGAAACTGCATTGAGAAATCTGACTAGTTCCTGTGTCTATTTGTCCTGGTAATTAGCAAGAGTTGGCTGCTGATAGTTATCATTGCATTTTAACTATTTTAATTCCACAAGGTGCTCTGGCACCCTTCCTGATTTGTAACTCCAGCTTGCAGGTCTTTTTAATGTAATGATTGGTATTTAGGGCAGCTTTTTGCAAATAAAGAAACTTTTTGTATTTTTGTACAGGTAATCCTTGACTTACAACAGTTGACTTAGTGACCATTCAAAGTTACAATGGCACTGAAAAAGCAACTTATGACCATTTTTCACACTTAGAACCATTATAACCTTCACAACCATCCCCATGGTCACAAGAGACCAGGTGAGGAGAAGCACCCCTTGATGTGAGTGATGTCAAGTTGTCCATGCCCACCCAGTCACATGACCACCTAGCAACACCCACAGAACAGGTTGTTTAAAAAATTGAAACCCACCCCTGCGTTCAGTGTAATCACTTGGGATGTAAACCAAATTTTCTACAGCATTGTAGACTAACATAGTTAATGGGAGGCAAACCTATCTCTTGTTGGAAGCTTTTGGCCTTCAGATATGAATAAAACTTTGCCTACAGGCCACTGCAGGAATACTCTCAGAAGGAGGGGGGGGGGACCCAGAATTTTCAGACAACAATTTTTTTATGAATTGACTTTCTTTGGGATCTCTAGGGAACCCACTCTTCTTCCCTCCTTTCCTTCCCTCCTCCCCATCCTTCCTTTTCAGCCTACCACCACTCTCTCAGGTACATACATATACTTGTAAAACATGGAAGAGTTTCACTCAGACTAGGAGATTTAATAAAAATGCTAGAATCCTGTTATGGTTTTGTTGATTCCTTCATGATGGAGGTCTTGGTTGAAGTGCCAAAATGCTTACGGATCTATTGTCATGTGAAAATTTCAAGCAATATTGAATAGTTAATACCTTTAGTTTATTCTTCTTTTCAAAGCAGAATCAACACAGAGCAAATAAAAGCCTCTCGCACTGTTGTATGATGACTACTTCAGTGCCAACTGAAGCAAAGTCCATGAGGAGGAGCAATGGAAGTATCTTCTTTTTCATGATGAGGTGCCATCTAGGTCACCATAAGCCCAACACTATTATAACTATAGTGGAGTTTTCAGGACTACTGCCAGAATAAACTTATTTTCCTTATTCGTCCTCCTATCTAGTCTTCTTTTTTTGTTTTGTTTCACAACATGTAATTCAATGAATTCAACTAATGATAAGTGGTACCCTAAACCTGATGTAGCTTTTCCAGTTATTCAATTTTGTGCTGTATTATTCATTGTATTAGTCTAGTACCTATGGTTGAAATTTAGCACAAGTTTTGGTGATTTACCTTGTGTATTGCAGTTACTACTGTATATTAATGTATTTTATACAACTTTATTACATTTTATATCCTTTCCAAGTTTTATTAATAATAATTACAGGTTTATGCATTTTATTATTGTGATCTGTGGTCCAAAGGCCTTAACAAAGGTTTCATGATGACATGAAATGAACTTCATATGCTGGCATCTGGATTGTTATCTTTTTTGTTTTAGGACATACGCACAAGGCCATGGAGAACCAATCATATCTGCCCTGTTGCTTTAATTGGACCCTAAACTGTAATATATTTGAGATCTGTTTCTTTTTAATCATGATGTGAAACCTATTTCACAGAATAAAGAAAAGATCCATTGCTAGAAAGATGGAGAGAAGAAGTTGGTATTTTGATAAAGAAAAAAGAAAAGAAAGATGAAACAGAAAGTGGAAAAACATTGCGTCATGGGGGTTCCCTTTGTTTGTTATTTCTTGCTGTTACAGGAAATTATTTTTTCTCTAGATAATTAGCTACTGAGACAATATTTTTGAATTTGTTACAGCTTTCTTTTATATGGCTTTGCTAGGTCTCTTTATTCCTGATTACTGATTTAAGAAAAGAATTAAAACATAGAAAAAAGACTTTTCCATTTAAATAATACCTGTATAAATTATCTTATATGAAATCTCTATTCTGATGGAGAATCTTTCATCCAGAATAGAATAATTTCCTGCCCTTTCATGTTTTGGGAGATGGATCAAACTGAGTTAAAAACAAATTCCTGTTCAAGAGTGATTCAGATTCAGAACAATTGTGTCTTTTATGATGATAAACCTAAAAAGATTGATTCGTTTCTACTACTACCTAAGCCAGAATGAATAAAAGTTTTCTTTTCTTTTGGCAACTGTTTATACATGCATTTCTCTCTACAATGTTGATTACAATGTTTGTTTGTTTGTTTATGGGATTAGCTATAGTATCTATATTGTCTACTGAAAATTAAGCAGGGATTTCATATAGGTTTTTTGTATTTGACCACGGAGCTTTATCTATTCCAGCTAAAATAACCATTTACATGAGAAACTGAGAAAACATATTATTAACAAAGAGGAACTGCTGGCTAAAGCATTTATTTATTTTATTTGTTATTTTAGCTGCTAATTTTAGAAGGGGAATGTCAAGATCCCTGAGTTCCTTTCTTTTAGTTTTCTTTCCCCTTCAAACTGGATTTGACATGAACATCTCTTTAAAGAGAGGATGCCTTTAAAAGTGAAACAGTTGGGCGCTTGCACAGTATTCCTTTCAGAAATGGAAATTGGGACTGTCCCAATTGTGGTACCCAACACCATCATCTGCCTTCTCCCCATAAAAAAGGTAATTCATTGACACTTGAAAAAGAATGAGTAACAGGGAAAAGATGCTTCCTTAAAATAGGTCCAGATTAATAGCCTTACACTTTGCCAATATTTTATATGAATTTGGGTGGGGGAGTTTCTAAATTCCAGCCATTGGCAGCTGTGGTCTGATTTGATCAGATCACAAGATCATTAGTCTTTAGACAGCTTTGGATTCATTTTGAGGTCTTTGGTATTTGATAATCTAAGGGATTCCCTCCTCCTCCCACCTGGGATGTTTTTATAAAGTCATGGTTTCAACACCATCTTATTGGCATGTTAGGTGAGCGAGAGACATGGTAACAGACTTTGTATTTCAGGATTCCATTCCAAGAATTGTATAAAATTTCCTCATTACTCTTTTCCAGGTGCTGGAGCTTTCCCCTCATTCCCAGCCCCTAAAAATTTGGGGAAATTGATCGGTAATTGTAATGTTTTTTTAATCTCTTGCTTTGCATTCTGCTGTATGGGATGTTAGGCAGTGGTTTGATTCATTTTTTTTTACTAACAGTTCTGTGGACATGGCTTAGTGGGTGTGCCTATGCTGTCAGCCAATCAGAGATGGTATTTGCCAATGTCGGCCAATCAGAGGTGGTATTCGCCAGTTCTCTGAACCAGTCAAAATTATCACTACTGGTTCTCTGGAACCTGTCGGAACTGGCTGAATACCACAACTGATGTTAGGGCTATGAAAGTTTAGAATGCACAAGGATACATATGAAGCCCCTCTTTTCAACTTATTCAAGCAATCACATCCTTTTTCCAGCTCCTGTGACTGCTTTAGAATCTGCTTTTTGCTTTGCTGGGAAAAATACACCCAAGTTTATACCAATGCAAAGCTTCTTTTTTTTTTCTGAATCAAAAGGGAAATAATCACCCTGTTTCCCCTTCAGTCTGCTGCAGACTCACCATGGCTTTGTCTGACAGAAAACACTTTTATCATGGCACTGGTGATCTAGCTTATTTTTTTGCATGTAGAGAAGCCCATCTGTCTGTTATTATATGCAGGCACTAAGGAACAAAAAATAAATCTCAAAAGTATGTGTCTGGAAAAGCTTAGCCAGAAAATATATTATATTATATTACAAGTCGATAACCCAGCTTCGCCTGGGTATTTATGACAATGGTGCAGCCTATAATTCCCAGCATTCCTTGCCTGATTTGCATGCCTTGTCTCTACTGGCTGGAGAACCTCCAATTTGCATGACTTGCCTGGTAACCCTCTGCACATGTGCAGTAGAGCTTGGCAGTGAAATGTCCGTGGAGCAGTGAAATGTCTACTTCAGCACCCTTTTTTGGAGGGAAAGACCCCTCAAAGGCATTTGTGACACCCCCCCCCCCATGCTGATCTCGCGATTGGATGGAACTGAG
>JANHFR010709574.1:0-10245 GCA_032468015.1 Mimophis mahfalensis | reverse complement strand
CCGCCCTCCGTAGGCAAAATCGCTCCCGACCCGGTTGTTTTACCCAAGCGAACTGATATACCAAGCTACACACTGTATCCCGCACCGGAATCATAACAAAAGAAAGTGGACCGGAATCAAGTCACGCCGACTCGAGCTCGAGCGACCGCCGGCAATTCTCCCGGATGGCTATATTCTTTCAGACGGAACCCCTCCAGACAAAAGCCCGGCGCTGAGCAACAATGACAACAACCGCCAAAACGGGTTAAAACGATAGTCCACACACACACACACCGCGCCTGTCCCTCCCACGGCCGCCTTTTCCAAAAGCCCTTTGAGGTTTAAGGGGTCGATGTCCCGGGTGGGAGAGATTTGCTCTCTCTCGGAGAGGAAGGGACGAGGGGAAGGAAAGGAGAGCGGAGGCGAAACTCGAAGCGCCAAGGGTGTTTTTTTTTTTCCGGGGGGCTTTGATGTTCGGGAGGACATCACCCAAGGAGCAAACCCCCCCACACCCGAAAAAAACCCCTGGGCGCTTCGAGTTTCGCCTCCGCTCTCCTTTCTTTCCCCTCGTCCCTTTCTCTCCAAACTGGCTACTAACCAAAACCAAGATCGCTCAGTCAGGCGCAGCCCGGCTTCGTCCGAGCGCATTTCACAACCAAGCGAAAGGCGCGGCCCCGCTTTCTCCCTTCGGATAAAACGGCGTCCCTCCCGCCGCCCCGGCTGTGGCTTACCTTCCCTTCTTCCCGGCTCCTGGAAGCAGGAAGGCAAGAGCTCAGATGGAGGGCGGCTTCTCCCCGCCCGCTTTTCGCCTCCCTCTCTCTCTCTCTCTCCTTTCTTCCTGCCGAGTCCGGTTCGGACCGCGGAGAAGAATGAATCGGGGAGCCTCGGCTAAGGCAGGAAAGGCGCAGTCGGCAGCCGGAGAGGAGGCAATGCCGCCGGAGTTCTAGGAGCCGGCCCGCGGGTCGTTCCGGGAGCTTTTCTGGCCCATCGCGCGAAAAGAAGCCCAAAAAAGAAGAAGAAGGCAGGCAGGCGAGGAGGTGGGGCGGTGGCAGCCGGGAGAGCGGAACCCAGGCGCGGGCTTTGTGCGAAGCGAGCCCGAGAAGGAAGAAAAGCGAGGGAAACGCCTCCAGAAAACAACGTTGCCGGCGAGGACACCCGGGGGCGGGGTGGCGGGTTGGAGATGTCTTTTAACGCCGCAGCTGCCCCAGCCTCTGCCCGACGCGCAGCCCAGAAGCGAGCAGGCGGCTTGTCAGAGGGCTTGTAACTTGGAAGGCTTGCGAGAAGTGAGCCCGCGGCCCGGACTTTGTCCCTTTTATTCTTATTCGCGTCCCGCAGTCCTCTCCGACGTAAGAAGGATCCGGCGCTCCAGCGCGAAAGCCCGAGCGCTTCCTCCTCCTCCTGACCGCCGGACCCGCGGCATCCAGCGGTGGCGCGTCACCGCGGGCTTCTCCCGCTCCCCTCCTCTTCCTTGCCCCCGCCTCCCTCGGCTACCCGCCTTTATTTCATTTGTAAACCCTCAAAAGCCTCCCTCCCGCTTTCCGAAAGAGAGAAGGTGGCATCAGCAGAACCGGAAGCAGCTTTTAAGAAAGGGGGTGGGGGGAGAGAAGCCTCTCCCTCCTCCCTCCGTTATCCTTCGCTGCCGCCGCCTCCTCCTCCCTCTCTCCACCTCCGGCTGGAGGTGGCTGGGAGAGTTGAGTTGGAGTGGATGTATGACGTAGCTGTGACCCAAGCCGAGACGTCGGCAAATACAGACGTGGGGCGGTTGTGTCTGTGGGCAGGCGGCTGCCGGAAAGGGCGAAGGAAGCTGGCTTGAAAGCCGCCTTTGAGTCGGGGACGCGCGTGGAGGTTGCACTTGGATGACACCCCCCCTTGCCCCTCTTGAGACTGGTGGGCGGCCTTTTCCTTGGATCCTAAAGACCCACCTCTCTCCAGGCTCAGTCAGTTCTCCTTCAGGAAGCCCCAAAGGAGCTTTTTCAGGAGGCAACTGGACTTTCTTGTTTTTTTCTTCTGAAGACATTTCCCTTCTCATCCAAAAAGCTCCTTCAGCTCTGAGAGGATAATGGAGAATGGATTTATATTCTTTGCAGTTGGCTGGTCATTTCCATTCTTTTTTAGAGGGCCGTTGAAGCACTTGGAGTCCTCAGGGTCACTCCTCCAGGAAGTTGGGCCCACCTGGGCTTGACTTCCAAGTTGATCTGCCTGACAGGAGGGTCTGCTTGCATTTCTCTTTACGGTCCAGGTAAATATGGGCAGCCATTTGGTGCCCTGAGCTTCTTGTCTCACGTCATCAAGTGGGTCAAGAAGGATGGCCCTGAAGGATGGAGGGAAGATCTGCTACCAAGGCAACAATCAGATAAAGGAAAATTGGGCCCAGGCTGGGAAAGTGGTTTATGGGAAAGACAGCCCCACTCCCCTCTTAATGCTCATGAAGATATAAAGAGGGGGAAAGGGAAGCACATTCAGACTTGCAACATTTAGTTACAGTAACTGTTTCTAACACAAATGACTTTAGGTATGCCCTGTGTCTGGTGTTTAGTCTGGTCTACCTTATAAGGCTGGCATACTCTCAACTTCCATAGCAGATTGGAAATACCTATCTGATGGAATGCTTTGTGTTGATCATGGTATTACCGTGGTGTTGATAACATTTCCATTGCTCCTCCAGATGAGAAATAGGAAATCATAACACTATTTAATCACTCCCCACATTTTTAGTCCTGTCTCTGTACATTTTACTGGTGATTCCCACCTCGCCCCAAGGACACAACAGCAGATACAAAACCACAGAGGATAGTTCCTCTCAGCTGCATTTACAGCTCCTTCAAACACTGTGACTGAACTGCTATGGAAAGATGGGAGAGGCTGGGGATGAAACAGACAAGTAAATCATCATTAGGGAAATTGCCTGTCATGAGCCCCATAGACATACAGTATTCCTAGTGAGAAATCACCTTGTTTACTTTCTGGATGGACCAGGGCTGAACCAGAACAGAGATGATGGTGGTGTAGAGTGCTGTATGTAGTACCCTGGTGGGATTCGAAATTAGGCATTTTGAATCCCACCAGGCTCAAGGTTGACTCAACCTTCCATCCTTCCAACGTGGGTAAAATGAGGACCCAGATTGTTAGGGGCAATAGGCTGACTCTGTAAACTGCTTAGAGAGGGTTGAAAGCCCTGATAAGCAATATATAAATTAAATGCTATTGCTATTGCTATGATAGCAATAGATTATCCAGAGCTGAGGACTGTGTGCAGAAATGTCCTGCATCCCATAGAATTGCATACAACTTCCTAGGGATGGGAACCTCTCAGCATGCCCAGATGATGAATGACAATTCCCAGAATTCCTCATCCACTAACTCTGTTGATTGGGACCTCTGGGAGTGTGGTTCAGCAGCTTCTCGAAGACAACAGATCTAATTATAATTCATCAATAAACTACAACTTCAGCTGGCTGATTTGTTCCAAGGTTACTAAATCTTCCACTCCTGAGTTTTTGAAAAGAATTGTTGAGGGAGCAATTACTGAAAAAGTAAAGAAATTACTCTTTACCTGCAATTCAGGCACTTTTCACATTCTTCTTACCAGGTTAAATGGCATAGGAGGAGCTATAGGTCAGCAATGAAGTATTTGCTTTACATGCAGAAAGTCTCATATTTAGCCTCGGCTTTGCAAGAGGATTTGCATAAAACATTTCCAGGAAAACTTTAAGAGGAATTAAGCCTTAATTTAAAACAGGTTATGCCCCAGTACCTGTAGTACTCATTTAATGACTGTCTCATTTACCGGTTGCTTGCAGTTAGATAGTAATGAAAAAGTAATTTTGTGACTGTCCTTCCGTTTATGACTTTCGCTGGTCTGCAAAGTAAAACTGAAATAAGGTCATCACATCATGAAGTTTCACTTAACAACTGCATTGCTGATCCCAACGGAGGTTGCTAAACAAGGATGACAATACTTGCATTGTGCTGAATCTGCCTAGCAAATACGTTTGAAAATGTTCTGTCTTCAAATGGGGCTTCCATTTTCTTACTTTTGGGGAAGTTGTTTGATGGTTCATTTCAAAATTCTCTGGGTTAAAATTTTGAACTGGCTTGATGGTTGGAGATGCAGAGTCTGCAGCTGTTGGTGATGTTTTCTGGATGCATATTTTTCTATTAACGCTCCTGCCTACAGTTCCCAGTCTGAGTAGCCCCAATGGGAATTCTCTCGAAGGGTTTGACTTCCCTTTGGATTTCAACAAGCCTGGGAAACCAGGAAGGCTACAGAATACTAGGTTATTATAGAGTGAAAGACAAGACAGTCATTTTCCCACACACTCCTTGGCAACCTTACGATTAAATAAGTAGAAGACCTCCACACACCATCTGCAAGAACTTTAATGAAATTCTCTTCTAAAAACTTAACTGTATTTAGCAGCCAATGCAACTGGGTTAAGTGGAAAGCTTTTTTGAGAACTGACCTAATATAATAGTTCAGACAGAGACTGAATTACAAACAGCATATTATCAAAATGAATAACAGACTTGCTAGATAGCTTTAGGCAATGCATTTTTTTTCTTACCGCAGCTTCCCATCTGTGACATAGGAATAACTATTCCTGTATTGTAACCTATATGTGTGAGTTCTGCAATAACATATGATAAATCATCTGTTATTCATGGATACATAAATACTATTATTCACAGATGAACAAAAGACACTGCTTTTCTATGCATGTCTACTAAATTTAGTAGGGTGAGGCTAACTGTTCTTAGAATAGCATCTGTTCTTATGTCTGAAGAGATTCTCAGCCATCCAGGTCATGGTTGTCCCAAAGGTGTGTTTTTTTTCAGGAGGCAACTCTACAGACCTTTAGCTATGCACTTTGGGGTGAACATCCTTTGAATGGTGCGGGAATAGGAATGGATTTCCTGAGAAAAATTGCAGATTACAGGAACTAGGAGAACTATTTAGATGACCCTGATGACACAGGTAAACCTCTAAGTGCTTCAAGGACCCTCTAAAAGGATGCAGATTACCAGCTGCCTGCAAGGAATATAAATCCTTCCATTCCCCACCGTCCTGTCCGAGCTGAAGAAGCTTCTTGGATAAGAAGCAAAAAGCCTTCAGAAGGAAAAACAAGAAAGTCCCATCGCCTCCTTAAAAAGCACCTTTGGGACATCTGCTCTTGTGTTCCATCTAAGCATCTGCTTTCATATTCAAAGGATTAGATCATATGGTATTGTCATATTCTTACATACACCACTGTATTATTGAATTTATTGAGAAAGGATGGGCAAAATTGCAGCTGCACGATGTCTTAATCCAGACTTTGACATCCCAATTCTTTCAATGGGAATTTTGAATTGTGGTTAATACTGTGAAAGGCAAAGAATGAAAAACAATAAAGGACAATATTTGTAGCTCATGGTTGAAATGATGGGTCTTGGGTGCTCTTTGAGCTTGATTGTTTTCTTGCAGAAGTTTCAATACCCAAATGAGATAACATTACTAGTACTGATGATGTTATCCAGTTTGGACTATGAAATGTCTGCAAGAAAACAACTAAACTCAGAGAGCATCAAGGATATCTCAAAGAATGAAAAATAGGAAAGCATTTTGTATGAGTGAAAACCATACAGGATTATTGTATTGGTTTATTTTAGAACTCAAATATAAGTTACCCTAAACCTCCATGCTAAAATAGAATTAAAACATAAATACTCAACTGTTCTTGAGAGTTGCAGAACAAAGATGAAGCCATCGCAACAATCAAGTATCAAATTTTATAAAATGCATATGTCCCATTCCCCTCCCCGCAGTTTTAGTATTATTTATTAAGCCACAATTGCAGGAATCCCATATGTCTTTCCACCTTCTGACTCCTGCTTTTGAAATACCACAAGAATCCACATGACAGAGCTTAAAAATCAGTGCCTGAAACAGTTATAATTGTTAGGAATGCTGTATGAAATAGCTATCATAATTGGAAATGTGCTATACAGTATGTCTTTATCAGTGGTTTTGCAGATTTAAATTCTCTGAATGGTTTCTGATTCAGAATGTTATGGACATGCTGTGTAGCTTATTGAAATGCCTGATGATTCTCAAAACTGCCTTAACAAAAATGCCTTTCCTTCTCATTTTAAGGCTAGAATCCTATGCATAATTATGTAGCAGTAAATCTCTTTGAACTCAGTATACATAGAATAGAATTGTATGTCTGCTGTTTGCCTAAAGGAAGTACCCTCTCTTCATGCTCCCAATAGATGTTTTTCTAGTATCTATTGTTAACTGTTAACTCTGCAGTAAGAGATATTCCCAAAGGGGCAGCCGTACAGATTTCAGCTACAAGAGGCACGTGGTGCCTTACTGAAGCATTATGATACGATTTCGTGATCTTCATTGACCTGATGAAATGGGTTCTAAAACTGATCCCAGCATGGCCACATTGAGTAGCAGTGACAGCACATGGAGACATCTAGAAAAGAGCACACTGGGAAAGTTTTTTTTTAAAATTGAAACAAGGCTCTTTTGTGTCTCTATATTAAGGTTAGATGGTGAGACCCCCAATTTGGTTCTAAAGACAAGGGATGATACCAGCTGAAAACAATTACAGCATACTACAAAATTCAATATTTATGACAGCTGAGAAAAAAATATGTAATCATAGATGTCACTTCAGGGAATAAAGGAATACTGTAATCCCCATACAAAATAAGGAAAGGTAGCCTTGGAGGTCTATCATACTATCAAAAGAACATAATAACTCTTCCTTGTGTGAGTGTAGAATCTGGGTTTAGAATTTCCCTTGCCTTCTGCCATTCTCTCAACTTGCTTCATTGGATCAGAGATTCAGTTCCTGAGAGGAATTCCTCATATTTCTTATCTCATTGCTTAGTGATAGGTAGGATTGAGATAAAGCTGAAGCTGGTTACTAGTTCCCAATTTTTTTACTCGCATGGAACATTTTGGAAAGAGAACAGAAAATGAATTTATGACATTCTAAATTTAAAAGTGCCACTTATCACGCATCTTAGTCATCAGGCTATTCTGTCCTTCAAGACTGTTTCAACATTGTAGGTTTATTCTTAACATCAGAAGTTGTTAAGAAACTGCAGATGGTGTACGGAAGTGGAGCCCAATACATCATTTGGGGATCTCTGCAATAATATACTCCCCAGTTTAGCCTCAATCTTATATTTTCCTTTTTTAATCTTCCTGTCTATTAAAAAGAACAAAACTGGGAGAAATAACCTCTAATTAGATCCTTGATCCATAGATTTGTTATTCTATGAGCCCAGTAATACAAATCCCAATATGCTAGGAGGGATTTCTGGAAGAAGCAGAGAGCAGTATACACACAGGAAATGCCGTAAGTAAAAAAAAAATAGTATTACTCTGTTGTTTTGCACGTACACTGAGAGCTTCTGCACCAGAGACAAATTTCTTGTATGTCTAATCACACTTGGCATTCTATTCTATTCTACTGTACTTTACCTTACTCTACTCTACTCTCCACTCTACTTTACCCACACCCCATCCCTGAAAAATGAAAAAGAAACATTGCTTCCTCATTTTCACCACCTATTCCCCTTTATTTATTGCTCCTGACAGTGCCAAAAGCCGATGTGTCAGTGAGTCATCAGGAAGGAGGCAATCATAGAAAAAAAGAATCAGTTTTATTCCCATTATTAGAGTCCAGCATGCTATCCACTGAAGATATTCATCCTAGACACTCTCTTGGTAACTTCCTTGTGCATTGGCTGTTGCAGCAGGCTGCCTGTCCTCCAGTACTATCCTGCAGTTGGAAGAGCTGCATCACAGTGGCAGAGCATGTGCCTATTGATGGATGGTCTAGGTCTAGGATTTAACCCCTGAGTTTCCATGTTAATAGGTAAGAGATGATGGAGGAGGCCCCTGCTTGAAAATTGAGAAAGCTACTTTAGCAGGCAGATTGTGCTAGTTGGAATCATGCTATAAAATCACCTCTCATTTTCTAATCCCTGTTTTCAAAATAGCATTCCATTCAACCTGCATTTCCATATTTGGATTGCACAAGCAACAGTAACTGCACTAATCCTAATATTTCCTAGATCAGTTGAAAAAAGCTACATGGAATAGATATGCATTGAGGTAAGATCATTTGTAGCTGCTTTTTTCTCTTGTAGAACTCTCAAGTGTGACATTACAGGTTAAAATGTTTTAGTTGTATATGTATTGCAACAGGGGCAGCCCCTGCTTGACTTGTCTGGGCTTGAAAGCTATTAATGAAACATTTATATTCCCGTGTTTTGCCTGTTGCATTGTTATACTTCATGTGACTCTGACTTTAAGAAGAAAAGCCTTTTCTCTTTTCCTCCTCTTTTATTAATGACTAGCCAATATTTTAGAAAAAGACAAGTCTACTTCCCTATTTTCTACCCACTTATTCTGTTACCCTTGAATTTCCCTCCCTGCTTTTTCCGTGGTCATTCCTATAAATCTTCATTACTGGAGTTTTCCAATGCTGGTCTGTGACCAGAAGAAAATCTGGCTTTGTTTGATTTGATTTCATCTGGAATTTCCCCCTATGACTAAAGTGAGATTGACTCTTACCTGACCTCAAGCATACTTTGTTTTAAAAGAAATTCCGATGTACACTGTTCAAGGCTTGTTAAGTGTCCATATCATAGCAAGCACTATGAGCTTTGCATTATTTTTAATAGCTGTTTATTTTTAGTTATTTATATTTCATATTCCTTAACTCCCACTTCCCTCTGTGAATGATCATTTTAATACAGGTTCCTTCACATACTCCACAATTGTGAGTATAAAAATCATTGGTAAGTAGAGCAGTTGTTAAATGAGGCATCACATGGCCACACCCAACTTTACATTATTTTCCTGTGTTTGTTAAGCATGACATGACCGCAATTTGTGATTTTCCTTGCCAGGTTCCCCACTGCACTTCATCAAGATATTCCTCCTACCATAGTTTCTATACTTTCATTTGTATTACCCTGTTGAATTCATTGTAGATTAGAAGAACATGTATTAAAAGTTTATACCAAAACTTTGTATCAGTTTTGTAGGAAAGAGAGGGGGGAGGGAGGGAGAGACAGAAAGAGAGTGGGGGGGTGTGACAGGGAGGGACAGGGAGAGGGTGGGGGGAGAGAGTTCTGTGCTACATCCCTCCCAATTCTGGAATTTAAAATAAAGCATCATTGCCTTTTGCCCTGATTGCAAGTACTGCTGATTTCCTTAGCATAGCTAAGCAGGTCAGGCCTAATTAGTACATAGATGGTAGACCATCAGGGAATTCAAAGGCTGTGGGCTAAAGTCAAAAGCACACCAGAATAAGGCAACGGCAGTATGATTTTGTTCTGTCAAAAAACTGTCTGGTTGTGTCCATAAAGCCACCAGGCATCGAATTCAACGATACTAATTGTAAATGTGCCCTTTTGTTAGCATAAGTATAATTTTCAAAGGGAAGCAATTGTATCACTTTTTTCTATTGTGGACAGGTGTATCTATTATTAGCCACCACCCTTTAAGAAAAGTTAGAGTGACCACTATAGAATAGTATAGAACAGAGAAGAGCATTGCAGATAAATGGGAACCGAATGAAGCCCCATGAAGAAAGGAACTGCCTGGGTTTACAAATAGTCCTTGGCTTACAACCACAACTGAACTCAGAATATCCATTTATCATGGTTGCCAAGCAAAGCACATGGTGATAACTCTGAAGCCAGCTTATTCAATGAACTTTTTCTTGCTAGAAAATGGCAAAAAATATTAAGGTGTGATCATGTGACCACAGGACACTGCAACCTGTTGTAAATGTGATCTGGTTGCACAGTGCTCAGAATGTGATTGTGTGACTGCAGGGGTGGCGTGGTAGTTATAAACTGTAACTTTTTTCGAGTCCATTGTAACTTTGAATGGTCATTAAACAAATAGTTGTAAGTCAAGGCCTACCTGTAGTCTCGAGAAAAGACATGATAATACAGTACTCTTCAAATATCTGAAAGGTGTAACCCAAAAGACATACTAGGGACTTCTCTCATGTGAAAATGATCTCTCATTCCATGGTGATGGTATTATATAGCATATAGCAATAGCATTTGATTTGTATACCACTTATCAGGGCTTTTTAACCCTCCCTAAACAGTTTACAGCAGTGGTTCTCAACCTGTGGGTCATGACCCCTTTGGGGGTCGAATGACCCTTTCACAGGGGTCGCCTAACACCATCGGAAAACACATATTTCAATACAAATACAGGTGTATGTGAAAATAATT
>JANHFR010709364.1:0-10262 GCA_032468015.1 Mimophis mahfalensis | reverse complement strand
AGGACTCAGATTGTTGGGGGCAATAAGCTGATTTTGTAAAAATGCCGCTAATAAGCAGGCATATACAAGGAATGAAGCTATTGCTAAGCACATTGATTTATGCTTAACAGATTGTAAGCCGCCCTTAATCTCCGGAGAAGGGCGGCATATAAATGGAATTTAAAAAAAAAAATCCCAGAGAAACTGAAAGAGAAGTCACGAAGTATAAATTACCAGCAGACAGGTGCCGGGTTGGAGTCCAGGCTGATAAGGGGAAAAACTGGAACCCACCCAAAACCATTCACAGCATGAGGATTCAGAGACCACAGGTTCATGAGCAATTGTCCTCTGCAAGGGACAAGGCCCAGCCACACCCTTCTTAAGCACTCCAGGGTATGGCCAAATCAATGACCAGCTGCATCCCAGCCTTTCCCCCTTCAACGCTGTTGTACCCTTCTGAGTCTGCGCCTTTCCCTGGCATTCAGCAAGGCCTCCTCCCCATTGCTATCAGGTCCCACCATCTCCCTCTGACTCGGAGAATGCTTGGTCTCTGTTGGCACGCTAACAGCAGCCAGCTCTTGCTGGCCCACTGGGAGGGCAGCCATCTCTGGCACACAGCCAGCTACCGGCTCCACATCCTCACCTGAATCAGAATCACTCAGCACAGCAACTAGGATGCAGGGCCACAACAGGCTGCCCCGCAGCCTCCCATAGTGGGGAGGCTGAGGCATGGAGTGGCTAGTTAGGGCCTGTGTGGGGACCTGTCCTCCCTCGAGTGCAGAGGGAGACACGACACCTCCAGAAGACCCTCCTTCTCTCCCCCCACCAAGAATCTGGGGGTCTGCCCCCTTGTTCCCTGGAGATTGTCAGGGTGCGAGCACAAAGTGGCTGCTACTCACACTGGGCGCCAAGCACGATGTTGGTGGCCAGAAGGAAGAGGCACAGGGCCAGGGCTCCCAGCATTGGCCGGTTTGTCACTGGAAGAAAAACCCAGATTCTTCTTAGTGCAATGCATCTTCCCCCCTTTGCAAAATTGTTTCTTCTGTGATGTGGAATAGAGGACGGATCACCTGGTGTCCTACTTTTGCTTCCATTCTGCTGCTATTGAAACAGTTGCTGCTGTTATCCCACAGCTGAGTAAAGCTGGAATAACGTCCAGATAATAGGGTGATATAAAAATGATAAATCTGCAAACTCTTCTCCAAGTCCTGCCCCCTTTTGTGTCTCCTTCCCCATTTTCTGTTGCACTCTCCATTTCCCTCTGCCCCCCCCCTTGCACACCTAAATCGGACCAGCTCCAGAACAATGCCCACTTCAAACGCAGCTATATTTCTGCTGCCAAAATAGTCTTTTTGTCCTGTCCCAAGCAGAACAACGCAAAGTGCTGACTCACCTGACACCTAAGATGAGGAAGGTGACAATCGGGCCCTCTTCCCTCCCCATCGAGTGGGAGGCTTGGGGGTCTCAGCATCCCCTCCGTGTCGCTGTGGAATCCATAACAGCCTCGTCTTACAAAGACTTTGCCTTATTTCAAAAGGTCCTGAGGAATCTGCTCCTTCAGACTTCTCACCCTCGTCCCCAAAATATGAAAAGATCTCTGCCTTTCTATTACCCAGAGTCCCCTCCTCTCTTTTTAGCCAACCCAGTGATCCAGTGATCCAGTATCTGAGAGGTTGCCACAGAGAGGAGGGGCGTCAACCTTTTCTCTAAAGCCCCTGAAGGCAGGACAAGAAGCAAGATAGAAACTAACCAACAGGAGAAGCAACCTGGAGCTGCTAAGGAGAAGTTTCCTAACAGTTGGGGCAATTAACCAGCGGAACTGCTTGCCACCAGAAGTTGTGGGTGCTTCCTCACTGGAGGTTTCTAAGAAGAGACTGGTCAGCCACCTTTCTGACATGGTCTAGGTCAGAGGTCCTCAACCTTCCTAATGCCGCGACCCTTTAATACAGTTCCTCATGTTGCGGTGACCCCCAACCATAAAATTATTCCCACATACACCTGTATTTGTATTGGAATATGTGTTTTCCAATGGTCTTAGGAGACCCCTGTGAAAGGGTCTTTCGACCCCCAAAGGGGTCCCGACCCACAGGTTGAGAACCACTGGTCTAGGGTCTCCTGCTTGGGGAGGGGGTTGGACGGCCTCCAAGCTCCCTTCCAGCTCTATTTTGATTGATTGATGCTTGAATAAAGTCTGGCCATTTCTCCTCAACATTACAATCCTTTCTTTGGCGAAAAAAGTTCCAGAGGGTTATCGGATTAAATCTTTCTTTCACCTTTTGTGTGAGCTCTCTTTCTCCCCATTTATCTTTCTCGCTGTCCCCCTGCTTTGCCTCTTTCAGTCCTTGCTGGTGTCTAAACCCCCGGCTCCTTTGGCTCAGCTGAACTGAGCGTGTGGCTCTGCCTTGGAGAAAGGAGACAGCTGGGCGCGTGCCAGCTGCAGCCTCCTGCCAGCTGTCCAGGCGTAGGTAGGAGAGGCTTCTGCCAGCCTGGGGGCTTGGGGGGGGCATGGCTACTCACCTGGCCTCCAGCAGTGGCAAGCGGTGGTCCACCATGGCAGCTCGGGGGTATTCTTCAGGGGGCCACACTCTGCCACCTCTGTCTCCAGGCCCCGGGGTACCTGGAGGTTCTCATAGGTGAGCTCCCCTTCATTGGGCTCTGGAAGACAAAGGGGGTCAGGGAGGAGAGGATGGAGGGGAGCCCAGAAGGACCCTAACCAGGCTGACCCCCTACCTTCCTCCTGGCTTTTCTCCGGAGGGCTTCTTGCAAACCGCAGGTCAGCGTAGGTGATGCCCCCAGCCATCAGGCTGCACCCAGAGCAGCCCTGGAGCGGCAGAGAAAAAGGAACTGCAGCCAACGGGCAGAGTCAACTCAATGGTCTCCTGGGGCGGCAGAAAGCAGAAGTAGCTCTGGTGGGGAGCAGCTGGCCATGCCCAGCCCCAATTTCCTGCAACTCTGGCCCTGTAGGGCACCCCAAAGCTCCGTCTCCAGGGACTGAGCCGGCTGCCTCTTCAGACTTTCCCAGCCCAGCGAGACACAAGCGCTCAGTTTCCCCCCAGTGAATGGCATTGTTGAGGTTTTTTTGATGGTTCCGGATCTTAGAGAAGCTCCCAACCATGAGAAGACGGTGGAGCCAGATGCTTGAATTAGATCAGGTTTATTGCAAATAAAGAAGGTCAAGAGAAATAAAGGTTGTTGCGTGGTTCTTTGTTGAGCAGGAACAGACACGCAGGGCGCACGTCTGTTCCTACCAAGATCATGACAAAAGGTGCCAAGCACAATCACAATGCATGTAGTATTAGGTGAGAAAGGGGGTTATTATATAGGTAGGTAGAAGCTCCTCCTCCACCTATAGATGTGGAGGCACTCATTGCCCCCATCTCATGGTCACATTACATTACTGCCATGGGTAGCATATAACTCAACAGACACATCTTTGCTGCCTCAAGGGTGGGTGAGCCAGAGGTTCTGGGAAGGGAATCGCTTGGTTCTGCTGGGGCATCGTCAGCTCTTGGGGACCCCATTGATCTTCCCTCTCTGGTCCTCCAGCCTCCCCATGGTGCTTCCATCCTCTGTTCCCGAGGCTGCTGGCCCTCCGCCTCCTTCCTTCCACCTTTCCCAGCCTCAGAGCCCTCTCTGTCTTTGCAAAATGGGTCAGTTTAAGCCTGCGCATTTGTGCCTCAAATCAGAACCCAGGATTGATTTGTTCCAGGATCCATCCATTTGTTTAGTTGGCTGTCCACCATATTCTCCGAAATCTTCTCCAACGCCAAAGTTCAAAGGCACCCATGCTTCTCGTCTCCTGCTTCTTCAAAGGCCAACTTGTGTTTCCATAGGAATACTTGTGCGTCCGTCCCAGGGAATACCATGATTTGCACTGAGCCAATCCAGTTGTTTCCCAGGCACCTTCTTGCCAGGCCTTCATGATATTTGTAGGCAGAGGCAATCATGATAGCCAAGAAACTTTTCCAAGTCCTTCAGGGTTTTCCTACCAAGTTCTCATCTGCAGCATACTCCTTGGCTGATTGCTTCCTTCAAAATCATCCCTGCAATATCTTCTAAGGCTGTTGCTATAGGTTGTGTCTCAGTCCCGTTTTTACTCTGCTCCGTGCAGAGTTTGCTGATCACCTGCCATCAAAATAACAGCATTGTGTCAAGATGTAATAAACAACAGGGGAGAATTAAAAACGAACCAGGAGTTAATAGCACAAGGGATAGACTTATCATGATGGCCATACTACAATTAGACTCTGACTATGAGAAAGACAGGAAAAACTATGGGTTGAGTAAAAAACTTAGTGATTTGGACCAAATTTTGATGGGAACTGATGGAAAAATAATTAGAAAATTGTATAAATACTTATTAATAAAAAAGATGGAAGGAAAAGGAATTAATGAGAACATAATTTGGGCTAAAAATATTCGCCCCACGATTGATATAGACACCTGGCAGGATGTATGGATTAAAAATCTTAAAATGACCTTTTTTGTACCATATAAAGAAAACCAATATAAAATGCTATACAGGTGGCATTACTCACCTACTAAATTAGCAAGTATGCATAAGAACAATGCAGCTAAATGTTGGAAATGTGGGGAAACACCAACCTCATACTTCCACATATGATGGAAGTGCTCTAAGGTGAAAAAAATATTGGACAGAGGTTAAAATATGTATAGGAAATATGATAAAGCAGCCTATAGAGCAGAAGCCTGAAATATTCTTACTAGGAAAGATACAGCCAACTTTTAATAAAGAGGAGACCTACTTCATATTGTATGCCTTAACTGCGACTAGGATAATCTATGATCAAATGTGGAAGAAACAGGGAATACCAAAAGAAACTCAAAGAATTAATAAAATTCTACAATGTGCAGAAATTAGAATTAGAATTTATTGAACTTATATGCTGCCCTTCTCCCGAAGGACTCGGGGCGGCTAACAACAATAAAAAACACAAAATACAAAATTTTAAAAAGCATTAAACCAACGTTCAATAAATCTACATAAAAACAGAATTACAGAAGATAAATTAAAACCCAATATGAACCCAATTTTAAATTTTTAAAAAATCCCAGATCAGCCCAGACCGGCTTGCTGGAACAGCCACGTCTTCAAGTCGCGGTGGAAAGATCGGAGGTCAGGGGCCGTCCGGAGCTTGAGGGGCAACTCATTCCAGAGGGTCGGCGTGCCCACAGAGAAGGCTCTCCCCCTGGGGGTTGCTAGCCGACACTGTCTGGCCGACAGCACCCCGAGGAGACCCACTTTGTGAGCACACACTGGGCGATGGGAGTCTGTCGCTGCAGAAGTTTCCACAAGTACCCTGGGCCTATGCCATGGAGGGGTTTATAGGTGATAACCAGCACCTTGAAGCACACACGGAAGACCACCGGCAACCAGTGCAGCTCACGCAGGAGAGGTGTAACATGGGAGTATCGAGATTCTCCCATCACCACTCACATGGCCGCATTCTGGACCAGCTGGAGCCTCCAGGTGCACCTCAAGGGCAGCCCCATGTAGAGAGCATTGCAGTAGTCAAGGCAAGAGGTGACGAGTGCATGAGTGACCATGGATAGGGCATCACAGTCCAGGAAGGGGCACAACTGGCGCACGAGACGAACCCATGCGAACGCCCCCCTGGCCATGGCCGTCAGATGTTCCTCCAGCGACAGCCGTGAATCAAGGAGGATGCCCAAATTACGCGCCCGCTGAGACAGGGACAACACCTCCCCCCATTACCAAAGAAATGGACAGGTTGTCCCTAAAATTAAAAGGGAAAGAGGACTCGAAATATTATAAAACATGGAAAAGCTTCTGTGTTTGGCTTGAAAACCAATATGGAAAATGGAGTCAGGGAATAAATTAAGAAAATCAAAATAAATAGGTGATGGACACATATATAGGTGTATATGTAAGTGTATATAAAAAGCAATATTATACATATAAAAGGTATATAAAAATTAAATACATGGTGACTATAACCAATTGTAATGGGCGAATGCTCAGAAATTGTAATCTTTAATTTGATAATGGAATTTTATTGTATTTTCTTTTTTCTTTCTTTTTTGTTTTCTTTTTTTCTTTCTTTTTGGTACATAATAATTAAAAAAAATAAAAAATAACAGCATCGTGCAGGTTACCCATCACCCTTGCTCCGTGTTAGCATGTTAGCATGCTTTAAATCATGCTAACCTTGCTCCAGTCCAGCTCCCCTCAGCCTCCATTCTGCAACCGAAGTTAAGGGCGAGTATTCAGCCTTATCTTTTTTGCTCTCTTCAAAGGAAGGCATCCTCAGAGGGTCCTCCACACAGAAAAAGGAACCGCCCCCTCCAACCTCAGAAGGAAACCTCCAACGGGCACTGGCTGTGCGCTCAGACTACAGAAATAATCCGCATTCTCTGCCCGCTGCCCTCACCCTCCACTACCACGTAGGACGAAACGTTCTTGGTGTCAATCAGAGAACAAAAACGAAGCTGGCCTGTGAAGAGAGGATATGTAGCTTTCCTGAGGGCCACATCCTGGTTTCAGAGGCCCCATTTCAGCCAGTTTTCCAAAGGAAATTACCCCAAAAAGAGAATAAAGGCAAGAAGACCAAGTTCTTGGAGAAGATCGGGGGGAGGGGGGCTGGGGATCCTGGGAAGGGACCACGGCTGTCATGGCTGCCAGGACCTCCTGAGTGGGCAGGGAAGGCAAAGCCCCATCAGCTCCAGGGCCAAAGCAGCCATGAGGCCCGGCAGCCATTCGGGAGGAGGCTCTGTAGCAGGGAGGATGATAGACGGGGCGTGTGTGTGTGTCCTGCCTTGCCCACAGAGCCCCACTTGTGAAAGACCCCCGTCCAGCTACCTGCAGGAAAGTCTCCTAAATGCCAGCCCAGCCTCTGCCTGGGCCAGTGCTACCGAGATCCATGAACGCTGCCATGCTGGACTTGGTTTCCACGCCTTCTGTCGGGTCTGCCGTCTTCGGGTTGGCACCACGCTGGCATCCTACCATCAAAGGCTACGGAGAAGAAGCATGGGGAAAATAGCCAGCAATAAAACTGTATTAATTGTGCTGGCAAAGAGGGAGGGGGAAGTGAGAGCTTGATGAAGACCAGAGGAGTTTGGAACCAGTGTGTACCAGGTGCATTCAAGGCCAGGCCCCCTGAGAAGGTATGTGAACTGCCCTCAGCATCTCAGAGTTCTCAAAACATCTGGGCGACTCTTCATTGGCCAAAGACCACCTGGTCATGTGGGGGAGGGCTGGGTTGAGGGGGACCGCTTTTGTATCCCTTTAGCTCAGGAAGCATCTTTTACTAAAAGGACCTATCCCTTCAACCCAATGGAGCCGAGGGCCCTCCTTCCCCAAGGGATCGGAGTGGGGCAGGCTGAGCATCTTCACCCTCTTGGCACTCTTCTTCCTCTCAACATGCTTCCATTTGGGACAGTCCCTTTCAAATTGGGCTGCCGATGGCTTCCTGGCGAGGTCCGCCTCTTACAACACCTGACGGGCTGCTACAAGGAAGAGCGGGGATCTTAGTTACCAAAGCACCTGAAGGCAGGACAAGAAGCAGTGGGTGGAAGGAGAGAAACTACCTGGAACTAAGGATAAATGTCCCGACAGTGAGGACAACTGGAAATGGTGGAAGGCTTTTAAGAAGAGACTGTCAGAAACAGCACAGGTCTACGAGAGCAGGGGGTTGGACTAGCTGACCTCCAAGGTCCCTTCCAAGTCTGTTACTGTTACTGTCATATCCCTGGAGCAGCTCCTCAAGGGCAAACAGGGCTGCCATGGAATCACTGGCCAGGACAGCCAGGTTCTGCTCATGAAAATCTCTCCAGATGTGCCAGCTGGCAGCCAGCCTCTCGTTTCGGCCACCCCGCTAAAAAGAGCAGTCTCTCTGCAAGCTGCACAGCTGCAGAGCAGGATGCTGGGTTGCCATGGAGATGGGTGGGTTGCTGTGGTTACAGTAGCAGGGACCGTCATCCTGCCTGAGGATGCCCTGCGGAAACCCCCAAGCTCAGCACCAGGATTGGCCGTTGCCCATTGAACAAGTCGGGAGAGGATGGACGAGCGAGCGGGGGCTGCTTCAGGCCAGTCCTTCCCTGCACACAAGGTGGCATTGGCAAAATGCCCCCCTCCGCAACCTCTACCCACAGCTCCCCATCCTCCCGCTGAGCTGTGTTCAGGGCACAAAGACCCTCCCCCCTTCCATGGTGGTCCCACACGCACAGGAGGGCCAGGCCAGTGCAGAAGAGCCTTCCTTGCAGGAGCAGTCTACCAAGGACTGGACCATCACGCTCTGGGAGCTGGACCTGCACTTCCTGTCCTATCGCACAGGCTCAGTGCCCAGGCTTGCAAACTGTGACTAGGAAGAGCAAAACCAAAGCCGAAGAGAAAATGGTGAGGTTGGCGCTCTCTCTCTATGGTTCTTAAAGGGTTAACATCAGAAGTGCCACTTCTGACAGGTTACAGAGAACCAGTAGTGATAATTTGGACTGATTCCAAGAACCACTTGATTGGCTGACACCAGCAAATACCACCTCTGGTTGGTCGACAGCATAGCCATGCCCACAGAACCGCTAGTAAAAAACTTTGAATCCCACCACTGGCTAACATCTACCTGGCAAGCATGAATTCACCAGGCCAGCCTTTCTCAACGCTTTGCCTTGGAAGAACCCTGGAAATAATTTTCAGGTCTCAGGCAACCCCAACAGCCAACACACAGCCTATAAATGGCCTGACCAAAGCCATTTTGGCCGCTTCAGTGTTGCCACAGGGAGGGAGGATTTGAGAGAGGGATTTTTGTAGCCAAAACAAAATACTTTCTCTTGGGAACCAAGGGCATTGTCACACTTGGTCGGAAGGAGGCGGAGTGTTGGTCGGACAGCACAGCGATTGGATCATGTGACTGTTTTGAGAAAGTGGAAAATCTTTTACCTTTAATGTGATAAAAACCACAGGAGTTTTCAGAGTTGGTGTTCTGCCCTGCCCTCCGGGGCTACATTGTGGTCGAAACAGCCAGAATCCCCTTTGCTTTTGGGTCTGTTAGCTCATGAATGGCCTTGGATCGCCCCTTGCTTGGCCCTTCCTCTTCCCTGCCGAGGCCGGGATTCGCTCCTCTCCCTGCAGATCCACCACGAAGGTCTAGATGACAAGGCGACCTTCTAGGAGGGTCTGCTGGAAGGAATTACCAGAGGAATAGCCTCTGCCCACCCACCCCCCGGACACAGACCAAGAGAACGTACCTTCTCCCCTTTCCCCCCAGCCTCCCGGTATCAGAAATCAACACAAAACACAGCACAGGGTGTGGCAAGAGTACATTTATTCAACAATCGCCAGCATTTCCTCATCCGAATTTGCTTTCAGACCCTCGACCCCAAGTCAACCGAAATCGTGGAGATGCTATTCGGGTCCTTAAAAAGCCTGCTATCAGTTCCATGGCCTCCCCCCCAGTACGGGCCCCTTCCTGCTTACAGCCCCCTCCCAAATTGGCCAAGCAGGTGACCGGCTGCTTCCCTTTGCTAGGGGCTGCCCCAGGGACCCACTTGCTCAGCAGCCTCAGCCACTTCCCCTTTTGGCTTAAAGCCACAGACATGAGCAAAGTCACACGGCGGCCCAAGGAACTCGGTCATGGGCAGAGGCTTCTGGCTCAGGCAGGCGCACGGAAGCACAGCAGGGGTTTCCGAACAGGGCCGCATTTGTGTTAGCATGGTGTGTGTGTGTGTGTGTGAGCCCTGGAACCCAAACACCCGGCCTGCCACATGCACGCTTCCCAGCGATCGTCAGGGGACCTTGGTCTCCAGCAGGATTTTACATCCGGAAGCTTCTATTTCGCTGAGCTCTTAAGGCCACCTCCGAAGCATCCAGGGCTGCTCTGAAGAAGTAGAAACCCGGGTGGGAATCGGGAGTTCGACTATCAGGGAAAAAAACCCAAATTGTCCCTGAAGATCTGCGGCAGAACGCCAGGTCATATCTACATTTCCGGACCGAATTGTGAGCGGTGTGCAAAGGAAACTTCAGAGTTCATTGTGCTGAAGGCCTCTAGAAATTCTGCTGGACAAATCTTGCAAGTGTTTCTTGACCTGGAAGGACAAAACAGATTTCTTGCATCCTAAATAGAGATTAGACATTTATAATTTAACTTAATTTATTCAGTTTACATCTTCCAAACAACTCTGCTGTTTCACTTTTTTAAAAAATATGTAACATTTCTGCTTCAGGATTTTGAAACTGTTGTTGTTGTTGTTGTTAGTTGCGAAGTCGTGTCCGACCCATCGCGACCCCATGCACAATGTTCCTCCAGGCC
>JANHFR010709263.1:0-10268 GCA_032468015.1 Mimophis mahfalensis | reverse complement strand
GCCCCCTAGAGCCCCCAAAATGCCAAAAAACCTGCAAATTTAACCTTTTTTTCATGTTTTTTTCGGTGTTTTGGGGCCTCTAGGGGGCGCACGCACACACGGGAGGGGTGGAGGGGAATCCCCTCTGGCATCCCATGTGCCTGCTGTCACTTCCCCAAGCCCCCAAACACTGAAAAATAATTCAAAAATTTCCCGGTTTTTTTGCATTTTGGGTTTGGGAGAGTGTGCGCATGTGCAGGGGAGGGGCATACTGCACGCTACACCCCTCCCCCTGCGCATGTGCACGGCTCTCCCAAGCCCAAACAGGAAGTGGCATGTGGGTGGCCACGCCCACTCCTCCCCCTCCCATTTTGGCACTCGGTGCCAAAAAGGTTCGCCATCACTTGGCTAGGACATGCGTACTAGGAACATGAGGTAGGCATACATGATGATTGCCATAGTAACAGTTAGATAACTTACGCAGCTGTGCAGACAGAGAGTGGAGCTTAGCTGGGAAACAAAATCACACCATGACAAAAACTTACTTCATCTAAAACATAAGAATTTATCAATGCTGGTTTAATCACAATCCACTCTGTCAACAGGTAGGGCTAATACCAAACCATGATTAAATCTTCAATTAGAACCTTGAACCTTTATTCATAATTAATTTTTTAAAAAATTTTTAAAATTTTTATTAGAAAACAAACAAATATTTACTACTGTGGGCGAGCCCACCCGACATATTTCTTTAAATCTATAACCTCCACTGTGAATAACATTCTAAATTAAATCCTAGTATTTAATCATCCAACCAATTATACAAACACTTGCATATAGTTTTAACCTTAAGTCCATGCTTACGGAACCTATTACTATCTATCAATCTTATTTAACTATGCAGTCTCCTCTCTATCCAGCTGTATCATCTGTCCCAACTTTGGTTAAATACAGAGTCCTGTTTATCTTTCAGTATATATGTGAGTATCAGATTCTGCACATTGGAGTATCTTCCATATAATTAGTTGGTCAGGCGGTACCTCTTCGTTCTTCCAAAATTGTGCGTAAGCAATTCTAGCTGCGGTAATAATGTGAACAGCAAGATACCAGTCACCTTTAAGTACATTCCTGGGGTTAACTCCCAATAAATATGTCTCCAGTTTTAACCTCAAATTCACCTTCATTATTTCTGCTATCCATCTCTTGATTTTTGTCCAGTACATCTTTGCCTGTGTACACATCCACCACTGGTGATAGTAAGTGCCTCTGGCCGACCCACACTTCCAGCAACAATCTGAGGTCCCTGGGAACATTCTAGCAATCCTGGCCGGGGAGATATGCCATCTATAAATCATTTCATATGCATTTCTTTAAACGTCATCACCATCGTCATACTTACGTTGGTATTCCAAATCTGTTGCCATTTATCCAGGTCAAGTGCATATCCAAAATTCCTCCCCCAGGCAATCATTGAGTCCTTAAGGATTTCATCTGCTATTGAGCAGGACAGTAAGAAATTATAAACCTTAGAGATAGTCTTCTCATTGCCATCTAACAGGGCTTTATCAAATTCCTGGGGAGAGGTAAATATTCCACAATCTGCCATATCTCATTTATATTTGAATTTGAATGTAGGCCCACCAATTGAGAGATACCCCCCTTGCTTGTAGTTCCAATTTGGATCAAAGATTGCCCTCATCATCTATTAATTCCTTATAGATCAATAATTTCTCAAAATTATAAACTGTCGGATATGTCGTAGCCTCTAAGGGCACAAACCAATAGGGGATCTTACTGTATGCCTTCCCCTTAGCATTGTCCCAAACCTTGATCAAACAGCCCCTGACATAATGATTCGTGAAGTATTTATGTTGAATTGGCTTACCTGGCCAGAGGAAGGAGTGCCGTCCCTGCTGGAGATTATATCCCTCAATTGTCAAAATTCTCTTCCTTCTCAGAGTTACCCATTCCTTTGTCCAAACCAAGCAGGAGGCTTGATAATACCACTCCCAATTTGGGAGCCCCTCTTGGTTTGTGCTCATGCAACATTTTTCTCTTAATGCGTGGTTTCTTTCCTTGCCAGATGAATTTACCTATACACTGATCCATTTTCCTGAAAAAACCTTTGTCTAGTCTTGGAGGAGCCGTTTGGAAAAGGAATAGCCATTTTGGCAGTATATGTGCTTTTATTGCTGCTATTCTCCCCAGCAGGGATAGCTGCACTTTTTTCCACCTGTCCAAATCCTGTATCGTATCCACCAACAGATTATTGTAATTATTTTCCTTTATTGACGAACATCTTGCCGTCAATCAAACCCCCAAATATCTTACTTTCTTTGTAATCTGAATCCCCATGATCTCTTGTAGCTCAATTCTTTGGGTGCCCCCCAGGTTCTTTGTTAAGATCTTGGTTTTATCCCTATTTATTCACAACTCCACCACATCACCGTATTTTTCAATTTGTGTTAACAGTTGGGGAACTGATGTCAGTGGGTCTTTTCGTCAGCGAATGCCTGTAACTTATACTCTTTGCTCTTAATTTTTAAACCCCTTATGTCTTTGTCAGACCTAATCCTACTCAAGAGCGGTTCCAGCGTAAGAATAAACAGTAGGGGGGAGAGGGGACAGCCTTGTCTAGTACCTCTACAAATCTTAATCTCGTCCGTTATTTCTCCCTCCAGCAGTACCTTAGCGAATTGGATAGTATACAGCACCTGAATTGCCTGCAAAAATTTAGAGCCAAATTCCATCTCCTTAAGTTGTTGCAGCAATTAACCCTATCAAAGGCTTTCTGCGCATCTATAAACATCATTGCCATCGATTTATCCGAATAAGTTTCATAATATTCCAGTGCGTCTATTACAATCCTCACGTTATCTCTTAGTTGCCTATGTGGCAGGAACCCATTCTGATCTTGATGGATAAATTCATTTAGAAAGCCCTTGAGTTTTCCCGCTAAAATTGCTGCAAAGATTTTATAAGTCTGAATTAAGAAGTGAAATTGGTCTATAGATTTTGACCAATGTTCTGTCTGAGTCTGCTTTGGAGAATAGCGTGATGTATGCTTCCATCCAGGACCAGGGGACTCTACCCATCGTCAAAACCTCATTGAATAAATCTTTAAGATATGTTTTTAAAAGATCAAATAAATAATTATACACTTCTGCTGGTAGTCCATCCAGTCCCGGGGATTTGCCTATGTTTTGCTTTTTTATGGCTGCCTCAATTTCCCCCTCCGTGATCTCAGTGTTAAGAACGTCATTTACATGTTCTGGAACTTTATCCAAATCAGATTCCAGGCAGTACTGTCTTATCAGATCTATCTGTGTAGTGCTTTCTGATAGAGTTTGCTGAAAAATTCTTGTACCACTGGCTTTTTCATCTTAACACTTCCTACCAGGGCACCTGTCTTGTAACATCTCAATTTTCTTACTCTCCGCCTGTTTCCATAATCTATGAGAGAGCCATCTACCTACCTTGTTGGCATTCTCAAAAACATTCTGTCTTCCTCTTTTAATTTTACAGGCCAATTCTTCCTGGTCCATCACTGCTAATTTATGCCTAAATAGGTCCCCTTTTCCTTGTATCCCTCATTCTTGGGGTTGGTCTGTAATGCCTTTTCTACTTTGTCTAATGATCCTAATAATTCAATCCACTTCGCGCTCTCAATCCTCCACTTGTTTGCTGAATATTTAATTGTACTCCGCCTGATTACTGCCTTCATTGTGTTTCATAGGTTTTGTAATGTGGTCTCCCCCCTTTTGTTTTCTTGGTAAAACCACTCCAGATCTTTTTTCAGTGCTACAATAAAACCCTCATCCTTTAGCGACTCTGTCTTCATCGCCCATCTGCCCTTAGGCTTCTTTTCTCTCTGACTCATTATCATTGGGTTGTGGTCCGCCCACTCATTAGTACCGATCTCAATATCTGCCACAAATCTGTCAAGTTCTGGGGTCGTCCAGACCACATCTATCCTGGACCATGTTTTATGCCTGGGGGAGAAAAATGTGAATTGCACTCCACCTGGATATCTGTTTCTCCATGCGTCTTGTAATCCGAACTGATCACTCATCTGTTGGCATATCGCTGGCAGGGTTCTTCTCAACCCCTTGCTACTACCTTTTGCACCCACCCACTTAGTATAATCTTTGGTCACATCCAGGATCGCATTAGTCACCCATCAGACAAATATGTTCATAATTCAATTCATCCATTTTCCTATACAGCATACTGAAAAAGGCTTTTTGATTACAATTAGGGGCATAAATATTTCCCAATAATACCTTTCTTTGGCAAATCTTTACTTCTAATAGTAAAATTCTCCCCTCCTCATCAGAATATAATTGTCTAGCCTCAAATTGTTTCCGTGTGTATATGGCCACCCCTCTCTTTTTCTGGTCAGCCAGAGACACGAACAAATCACCAAGTTTAGGACATAACGGCAGGGTCTGTTGGGTCTTCTTTATGTGTACCTCTTGCAGGCAAATTATGTCAAATTTCATACGGTGAAGTTTTGCCCAAATTTTATTTCATTTGGTTGGTACATTTAATCCATTCACACTTACTGAGATTAGTCTAGATTTGCTCCCTGCCTATTTATTTAGTTCCTTCTTTTTTTTCACTTGCCTCATCTCCATCTGAGGGCCCGAGCCACCTACACTTGCTCCGACTTCCTGCATTTCAATGGTACTCCGATCCTTAGTCTCCCGTTCCTTAACAATTTCTTCAGATAACATCTCCTCATGGCTTCCACTCCCTAATTCTCCATCACTTCCCTGGTCTACTGACTTCAAATGGGCCTCAAAAAAATCCTGGGCATCTTTCAGATCTTCAACCCGCACCTGTCTGTCTTGCCATGAAATGATAAATCCTTCAGCTATAAGCCACCTGTAGCACATGCCCAGTTTCCTCAGTCTCGTTGTTAGGAAGTCGTACCTTCTTCTTAGCTCCCTCAGTCATCTGGGAAGTTGACGTAGGACAAGTATTTGTCTCCCTCTAAATGTTAGCATCTGGTCTCCTCATCCTTATCCTCCATCACGTTCTGGAAGTGGAGGAAACTAAGACGTGGGGGAGGCGTAAGAAAACCCCCTCACCTCTCACCTGGCTAGTCCTCGGTGCTTTGTCACCTGACTAGGGAGACTTTGGCCCTGCGTGGGGCCCTCAGGCTGGCAGACCTGGGAGGATGGTCGCAGAGACCTGCAAACTGCCGCCCGGTCTTGCTGGAAGCACAAACTGGATGCCAGACACACAGGCACTTGAGAAGGCAGCAGCAACAGAGGAGAGCCACACAGCTGGCCAGTAATTGGCCACACCCCATGAGAGTTAAAAGGAGTGTGGTTGGAAACAGACTTCCACAGAGAACAACTGAGAGATTTGGAGTGTTGTGGTTTGCCTTGTACTCCTGTTCAGGTCTTCAGTCACTCCAACAGGTCTCTGTGTTCCTGTTTATCTGAGCTTGTGGGTTATATTATCTTTTATCAGGCGTTTTGCCAGGAAAAGTGTGGAGGCTTGCCAGAGGCTTCTGGCCATTTGAACATGTTCAGACAAATAAAGCCTCTTTTGGAAGGAGTCTCAATTCATGTGTTTGGGGCATGGAACACAACACTCCCTTTCAGCCTGGTGCAGGACAAGCCAATCCGCAAGTGCAAAGATGTTTTGAGAACTTCAGGCTGAAAAGGTGATAAGAAGCGGTTCCCAGGTGTAGCTTGCTAGAGGCTCCAGATGACACGCTAGCCATTCTCTCCCCCCCTTACATCCTGAGGAATGTAAATCAACGTACAGGATAAGCATGCAACAGGAAAAGGTTATAAAGTGAGGAATGCATCTAGGGCAGTGGTGGTTAACCTTTTTGGTACCGAGTGCTGAAACGGGAGCATGCACATGCTGAAAAAGCACCAAGTGCTGAAATGTACAGGAGTGCACATGTGCACCAGAACCCAGAAGAGCAGCTCCTGGCATGCGCATACGCACCAGCTCCTTGGTCTTCTGGTTTCTAACGTGCATACATGTGTGAAGACCAGCTGGCTGGTGTGGTCATGCACACTGGGGAGCTGCTGTTCCAGTTTCCAGTGCTCCTGCGTGTGCAAAGATCACCTGGCCAGTGAGCATACACCTGCTGGAACCCGGAGGAGCAGCAGGCGACAGCTGGCAGGCCTGGAGAGTTGGTTCCGTGTGCCACTTCTGGCACAGGTGCCATAGGTTCGCCATCACGGACCTAGGGCCTCCTCACCAGAATGGCAGTGTTCTATGGGACATGACTATATCCTATGGAAACCAAATATCAATTTATATCAGCAAATGTATTTTTTCTTAAATAAATGAACAGTGGGCAATTGGTATTTTTTTCCAAGGTGTATTTACCACAGAAATATTTTAAGATTTGTTTTTTCTGAATGGAATGCCTCAAATATGCAAATAATGTAACTGTTATTCAAAGGTTTTCTTTTACAAGTGTTCTTTAAAAATGAAATACCTGCATATCTTGATCGTCACCTGAGGATGTGTTCAGGACCAGAGTGAAACTTTTAGCGGATTTTTTAGTTGGCACCCGATTTGGTTGTGATCAGAAGCATTCATGGCTAATTAGTGGCAGTGTTGTTGTTTTTTTAAAAGCAACTGCAAACAGAGTTGTGCCATCCTGTCTGGGGGCAACTTAGTTCCTCAGCCAAAGGCTGTACCAGAAACAGCTGATAGGCACCTTTCGGGAAAAGCCTCGCAGTTCAGTTAACAAATCGGAGGAAATAGTAAGATCTTCATTCATTTAACAACCTATTTGATTCCATTAATACATTTGATATTAAAAATTCATAAAATTGAGTCTGATTCATTTGATGAATTTCTTTGACTTACAAACCTAATGGGCAGGGTCCACTAGGGTCATAACTTGAAGACGACCTGTCTATAGAAGCTCTCTTTAATTTGAAAATTTAAATTTTGGATATAATTAATGCATACTCCATTGATACTTTTATGTACACTTTGGATAAAAGTTGAAAAAGAAAAATCTTCATTAAAAGTAATAATAGAAATATGTAGCTTTTATTTAACTCAACTCTTGTGGTACAGGATTTTTATTTCTTTATAAACCATATATTTCATGTGGATATTTGATATTCTTTCATGTGTTATAAAGAAAACATGCTGATCATGGCAGCAGAATTCTTATATGTATAAAATATACTTTGTCCTTTTATTTGTGAAAAGTGTAATGAATTCTTCCACCCACAAGGTCTTCTATGAGAATTTGCTGACTGAAATGAAAGCGTGACACATATTTTTATAAAGGCCTACAGAAACAATAAAGAGGTTCCAGGAGCTTGATTATTTTTTTTTTTAAAAAAGGCAGAACCTCTCAGCATTTAATTCTCAAATAAATAGAATCACAATAAATGTGTCAGAATATTTTCAGTTATTGCACTACATCTCTATCCTCTTATTTTTTGCCCCAGTTTCAGCTTTAGCATGGAATAGTATTATAAAGTGTGGTAAAGTTCACTACCTTATGCTATATTGGACTGAGTGGTGGTTTACAATAATTTTGGATCAAGGATGCTGAATATATGGGATTTATGCAGGTAACAGTGCAATCCTATGCCAGTTGATAAGTAGATTATAAAAGGAAAGGTTCCCCTTGCACATATGTGCTAGTCATTCCCAGCTCTAGGGGGAGATGCTCATCTCCGTTTCCAAGCCAAAGAGCCAGCGCTGTCCGCCAAAGAGACATCTCTGTGGTCATGTGGCCGGGCTAAACGCCCAAAGCGCATGGAACACTGTTCCCTCCCCACCAAAGGGGGACCCTATTTGTCTATTTGCATTTTCACATGCTTTTGAACTGCTAGGTTGACAGAAGAAGGACAAGGAACGGGTTGACAGAAGAAGGACAAGGAACGGGAGCTCATTCCGTTATGCAGTGCTTGGGATTCGAACTGCTGAACTGTCGACCTTCCTGATCAACAACAGCCACTGAGCCACCATGTCCCTAAATAAGTAAGTTAGTTTTAAGTAGACCATAATGGTAGTTTAAAGATAGGTCCAAGATTGAATGGCAGGAGATTGGAAACAGTTAAGACAAAACTTCACCCTCATTCTTCCTTAGAGCACTTGCCCTGTAACTGCTTTTTCTGCCTTAAATCTGGATGTGTCCACTTGGACCAGAAGGCTTGGAGGATGTTGAGAAAATGTTGCTCTCCCACCGGCAACTCTAGGCCAGTAAGACGTTGAACATCATCCCAGTTCCTTAGATGTTCAGCTCAAGCCACCCAACACAGAATCACAGGCGCAGGATGCTCTGTAATGTTCAAACTTCATTGATTATTGATGGAGCTGAGGGGAAAAAAAATCCCTTGGCTGATTTTTAGAGAGATGAAAGAGAACAGAGGACAAGGAAGAATATTTAACCCGCCTGGGAAGCTTAGAAAAACGTCATTCAGTTCTCCAAGGAAGCCTAGTAAATTTATGCAGCTGTCCTAATAGAAGCAGGGCCTTTCTCTGTTTTATCATTATAGAAACCTCTGTTTGGCTTACCCTGTTGTCTTTTGATAGAAATAGTATAAGCAACCAATCATTGGATTGGATTGGATTGGATTGGATTTGTATGCCACCCATCTCCCAAAGGACTCTGGGCAGCTCACAATATAAAAAAACACAGAATACAAAAATTAAAACATTATTAAACAAGGCATCCAATAAATCAATTGACTAACAATAACAATTAAAAATTTAAATCTACAAAGTTTGTTAAAATTAATAATAATCAGGCGAGCCTGGCTTGTTCGAATAGCCTGGTCTTCAACTCCCGATGGAAAGGTCGGAGATCAGAAATTATCCGGAGTTCCGGGTGGAGCTCATTCCAAAGGGTGGGAGCTCCCACAGAGAAGGCTCTCCCCCTGGGGGCCGCCAGCTGACATTGCCTGGCCAACGGCACCCTGAGGAGGCCGACTTTGTGGGATCACACTGGGCGGTGGGAGGCTATTGGTGGCAGCAGGTGGTCTAGCAAATACCCTGGTCCTAAGCCATGGAGTACTTTGAAGGTCATAACTAACACCTTGAATCGTACCCGGAAGACTACAGGTAGCCAGTGCAGGCCGTGCAGGAGAGGTGTAACATGGGTGTATCAAGGCACCCCCATAGCAACCCGCGTGGCTGCATTCTGTACCAACCGAAGCCTCCGGGTGCTCTTCAAGGGGAACCCCATGTAGAGAGCATTACAGTAGTTGAGACGGGAAGTAACAAGGGCATGAGTGACTGTGCACAAGGCATCCCGGTCCAGAAAGGGACGCAACTGGTGTATCAGGCGGACCTGATAAAAGGCTCCCCTGGTCACGGCTGTAAGACCATGCTCCAAACTAAGCCGTGTATCCAGGAGGACTCTCAAGTTGTGAACCCTCTCTGAGGGGGCTAAAGTCTCTTCCCTATCACCAAGGTTGGAATGTGATGTACAAACCGGGACACTGGGAACCACAGCCACTCAGTCTTGGACGGGTTGAGTCTGAGCCTGTTCTTCCCCATCCAGATCCATACAGCTTCCAGGCACCTGGACATCACGTCAATAGCATCATTGGGGTGGGTCGGGGTAGAGATGAAGAGCTGGGTATCATCAGCATACTGATGATACCGTAGCCTGAAACCACGGATGATCTCACCGAGCAGCTTCATGTAAATGTTGAACAGAAGGGGCGAGAGAACTGACCCCTGAGGCACCCCACAAGTGAGGGGCCTAGGGGATGACCTTTGCCCTCCTGCCAACACAAACTGTGATCAACCCGAGAGGAAGGAGGAGAACCACCGCAATACAGTGCCCCCCACTCCCAACCCCCTGAGCCGATGCAGCAGGATACCATGGTCGATGGTATCAAAAGCTGCCGAGAGGTCTAATAGGACCAGGATAGAGAAACAACCCCTATCCTGAGCCCTCCAGAGATCATCCACCAAGGTGACCAATGCCATCTTGGTGCTGTACCCAGGCCTGAAGCCCGATTGAAATGGATCCAGATAGGCAGCTTCTTCCAGGAAATGGGGAAGCTGATGTGCCACCACACTCTCAACAACCTTCGCAACAAGCCAAATTAGCCACAAAACTATGTACAGTGGAACCTCGGTTTATGACCACAATTGGTTCCATAACTTTGGTTGTGAACCGAAACAAATTTTCCTATTGGGTTGTATGGAAATATGACTGATCCATTCCAGATCCCTATGAACTCCGTTGCGTTGTTTTTAAGATTTTGAAGCACACAAATACAGGACTGTAGTTAAATATGCCACAGAACACACAGTGTAACAGTAAAATC
>JANHFR010709149.1:0-10278 GCA_032468015.1 Mimophis mahfalensis | reverse complement strand
ATTTGTGCTTAACAGATTGTAAGCTGCCCTGAGTCTCCGGAGAAGGGCGGCATATAAATGGGATTAAAAAAAAAAAAGCAATATAATTTTATGAGGTATTGGATAAATGTTTATTGGAGAATCTGAAACATGCCCAAAAAGGCTCTGTTTGTGTCAGATGTTATATGTAAAGGAAAAGCAATAAAAATTTTTGCAAAAAAAGAAAAAAAGTATCAACAGTACTCCACTCAAGAAACTACCAATCCTGAACAACAATCTAAAATACACAACTCCCTACTTGAGGAAGCAATTGACAGGACAAAGCGCTAGGATATAAACAGAGAGCAAACCCTTCCAGCACTGGTGGCGTTACCAAGTCTGGTCACGAAACGTCTTCAACCAAACAGCCAAGCTCAGAGAGCCACCCAGGGCCCCACATTTTAGCCCTGAGCTACAAATATTCTCGTCTGCTGCGAAGAGTCCTGTAGGCGGGTTACAAATAAATATGAATAAATATTATAAACAAAATAAATAGCCCCATTGGCCACTATTCTGCTGTCTCTTGCATGCTGAAAATCACTGCATCGTATTTGAAGGAAGGTTTTAAATGGAAGCAAATACAGGGCAGTCCTTGACTTATGACCATTTGTTATGCAAGTGTTCCACATTACGATGGTACCGGAAAAAAGAGCTTCATGCTTAAAACCGTCACAACAACCTTGCAGGCACAAGATTATAACTGGGTTGATTGGCAACCGCCAAGAATTCACTCCCGATGTCACAACGTCCCCATTTACGACCGTCCCAGATGACTAGCAAAGTCATTGGGGAAACTGGCAGGGAAGGTTGCAGTCGAGTCTTGCTTAATGACCATGGTGATTCACTTAACAATCCTGGCAAAAGGGTCATAAAAATCAGTGCCCCGCTTCAGGACCACACCACTTAATGATGAATGTTATGGTCCCTAGTGGTCACAAGTTAAAGACTACCTTTAATCAGGTTTATTTTATTATTATTTATTTATTTCTATTTATATGCCGCCCTTCTCCGAAGACTCAAGGCAGCTTACAATACACTCATAGCAATTAATTGAGGTTAACTGAGACACTTAACAGAATTTCCTCTGAATAATCCTGGGATGTTGTGGATGCAAAGAAAGCTCTTTCTGAGAACGCAGGATTGGATTTACAATCCTTAGTTAATCTTAGAGGAGACTTACTGTCATCTGAGTATGTAACCTCCATCCCTTGAATAGTATTAGTCCAACGTGTCTTACTCAATTTAGAAGATGCTCCAGAGATGCTTGAAGGACACCCATCAAGCTTATCATCTCCCCCCACCCCAAGGGGAGGTTTTCTTTAAAGAGGCTTGGCTTCCGTGGATACATCCTGGGGGTTTTCTTAGAACAACATGCCAATCCTTCTCCTGGGGGATTTATTTGACTTCCCAACCTAGCCCTCAAGCTGAGATGTTCTTCCATCCCACACAAAGTGACCTAACTCCCCTCAAGTTTCAGCACAAGCTCATTTCAACTCAACCAAGACTTGCTCTCTTCACTTGACACACCTCTTCGTGTTTTTTCTCCAGGACAGAAATTACACCGTCCTCTACACCTAGTAGTAGCAGAGTGCAACACCTCCTCCAGCTCCTGAACTGAGCCTGCTCTGTTCCACCGTAGCTCTTTGGCAGCCTTTGGGTTCACCCTAATTAAACTGATGACAGCTGCAAGACCTCGCTTTCATCAAAGCAATAAAAACCATGAGGGGTTGAAAACTTTGGGACACGCCTGCAATGCTGCAACCGACCCCTGACGATGTAGAAATGCATAGAATCAAGATCACGGGAAGGGTTAGTACTGCTTTATCATGACTTGGTAAGACCACATTTGGAGTACTGTATAGAGTTTTGGCCGCCACAATATAAAAAAAAATGGTTGGGACTCTAGAAGGAGTACAGAGAAGTATAACAAAGATGATTAGGGGACTGGAGGCTGAAACATATGAAGAACAATTGCAGGAAGTGGGGATGCTTTAATTTAATGAAAAGAAGGACTGGGGTGACATGAGAGCAGCCTTCCAGCATTTGAAGGGGGTCAACCTCTTCTCCAAAGCACCAGAAGGCTAGACAAGAAATAATGGCTAGAAACTCATCAAGGAGAGAAGAAACTTCCTAACAGGGAGGACAATTCACCAGTGGAACAACTTGCCTCCAGAAATTGTGAATGCTCCAACATGGGAGGTTTTTCAAGAAGAGATTAGACAACCATTTGTTTTAAATAGTATAGGATCACCTTCCTAAGCCCGGGGTTGGACTAGAAGATCTCCAAAATCCCTTCCAACTCTGTTGTTCTAGTCTAGTCTACTCTGACCCACCACAGATGATAACTGCTTTTCAGTTTTTGGACATCTCAAGCCTCTTTTGGGGATCAGATTTCTCCACCGGGTGGCCAATATTTTGCTTTGGAAACCCACATGATCTAGGCCTTTCCATTTTAATGACTTAATTTCCCATCCACTAAATTACAACTTGCTCTTCTGTGAACACACCAAAGATTCCTGCAACATCTTAAAGACCCCCCTATTTGTTACCCCACAAGCTTTAACGGTTCACTCATCATTACTATGGAGATACACTGTTGGAAAACATCTGTAAAGGACAGTAATCCTGAAAGAGCAAAATACAGATTTATCCCTTCATTCATTCCGTTTGGAGGTCACCCAACTTGAACCGACTCTGGGCAGCTCACAACAATAAATAACATACAAAGCAGCAGAATGCAAAAACAAAAGGCCAAGACAAGGATAAAAATAGCTACGAATTGTGGGAACACCCATAATTTTGATTTTCCACACCAGAGCAGGAGGCACTCTGGCTATTAAAAACAAAAATTAAGCAGGGTCAGGCTTGGACTCCACTTGAAATAGAGACCACACAGGAATTCCCTGTCTGAAAACTACACCAGGAAGTCCCCCCCCCCCAAAAAAAAACCCCTAAGAAGAATTGGAAGACCAAACTGTTGCCAAATAGCTGCCAAAAACACTTACTTAGCTGTTAATCAAATTTGCAAAGCCGCCCATCTCTGTCACAAACATGCCAAAAAAGTCACACTAATGATTTCAGAGTCTTTTTCCTTTTTCTTGGCAAAGCATGCAAACTGGAGCTAAAAAACTTTGGAGCAAAATATTATTAGACGTGCCGTACTGTATTCTTGCAAATAATGTCATTCTGCTTGGAGAGAAAAAAACCGCCATTTTTCTAAGAAAGAACTGTCATCGTGTGGGAGAGTGGATTTCAGTGGCCAAAGGGAATGCTTTAAAAAGAAACGAAACAAATAAATAAAATTCACTTGGCCATCCCGACAATGAAATTATGAATAGGTTGCTGCAGCAAGAAGGTTTTATGCACGAAAATGGAAAGATACTTTAATTCCCACAATGGATGAATGGATGCAAAAATGGACAGAGTTAGCAGGGGTGGCTAAATTGACTGATTTAATTGAAGAAATATATTAAAGAATGAAAGAAAACTACTTTGTTTTCTTTGATACAACAAATTTGTTTCTACTTGGAAACCGTCTCAAGACTTTGTGCTTGGGTGGGGAAAAAATGAAACTTTTGACTTTGGGTTTTGCTGATTAGATAGGTTTGTTGTTATAGAAATGGCTAGTATGTATTATTATGTAAAAGCAAAAAGTTGAGGTTGTGTGTTATTACCCAATTCTACTGCACTAAAGAGAGTCAAAAAAGTCAAGGCCTTTCTTTATTCTTTCTTTCCTTGCTTGCTTTTTTCTTTTCTTTTCCTTCCTTCCTTTTTCCTTCCTTCCTTTTCTTTCCTTCCTTCCCCTTCACCCTATTTTTCCACTTCCTTTTTTCCTCCCTTATTTTCCCTTTATTTTCATATTTCTTTGTCCTTTATATTTTGATAAACTAATAACAAATCTGAATGCGAATTAAGAGAAGGTTATTGTAAAGCTACCCATGCAAAGGACTAGCCAGCAATTTCTAGCATCTCTCTGAAGGAATTTGATTCCTGGGAACAGAAAATTTGCATTGTTTGTGGACTTGCGACAGTGCCTCTCCGTTCTCTCTGCTGTCCCGATCCCCAAAGCCAAAAACTGGGTGTCATTCGGCAAACACAACCTGAGTAATGCTAGACGGTAAGAAAGAGAAATTTATAGCAACCGCAAGTGTGTTCTGATAAGGACAAGAGAATCTGGTTTTATCACCCTGTGTTTCACTTGGGCCAAACCCAGTTTTCCCAGGCTAACTCAGATACTGGAATGAAAAGGGAGGGGAGGGCAGTGTGTGTTTTTTAAGCAACACAACACAGCACGATAAGAGCAGCAACAGCCGTCAAACACCTTCGGTTGCTGCCCAAATTAGACCCATTCTGCACGCCCAGAAGACTAACAGATGAGGGACACGTTCGTCTTCCATATTTATGTTTGTCTTAAGTTCCTCCAGGATGTAAATAGGCGCCTGGTAATAACAGGAACTGTGGAGTTTCTCAACTTCGAGAAACTTCAAAGATGTGTGGACTTCAAATCCCAGAATTCCCTTGATTTACAAGGTTGTTCTTGACAATATCGATTCAGATTAATAATAAAGAAACGCAACTTTGATTTTGGGTTTTACCGATTAGGTTGATTTGTGGTTATAGAAATTGCTGGTTTATATATTGTTTGGGCAAAATAAAAGGTCGAGGTTCAATGTTAATGCTTTGTTCTACTTTGGTATTTTTATATTTTATTCTATAATGTAATAAAAATGATTTTAAAAAAAAGACACTGAAAAAATCTCTTATAAACTGGGAGCAGACATCTGAAAGGATGAAAAGTGCGTTCTCAAGAGGCAACTGGACTTTCCGGAGGGGAAGGCAGCTCTGAAGTCGGTTTATGAAAGCGAAACTGATTCAGGAGAATGGATTCCCACCCTAAGCAGCTCACGAATTGCAACATGCTAGAAAGGGGAAGACATAATTGTTCCCATTCAACGTGTTTAGTTTTGTAAAAAAAACATGCCAGGGGTTGCAAAACGAAATCTGATTGTAGAAATGCTTAAGTAGGTTGAGTCATTCCACCCTTGCTCTAGAGTTCACTCCATGTACCCAAGGCACTACATTATTTAACCTTGAATGTGTTTTGTATACATTTTGTATATACTGAATGTATTTTGTATAAAATGAATGTATTTTGGGTTTTAAAATCATCCAGAAAGGCAGTTGCATCGGTGGAGAAAAAAAATCACCTTTTAAAAATTCAGGTGTGTCCAACTGTGGCAGCTATAACACTTGTGGACTTCAACTCCCATAATTCTCCAGTCTTTTTAATGCATCAGCTGCTACCATCGTGGGAGTGAAAAATGGATATAAACCACTTTTTCAGTGCCGTTGTACCTTCAAACGGCCACTAAACAAATAGTTGTAAGTCAAGGACTTAAGGCAACCCAATAAGCCACATTTGTTGAAACATTATCATTTCAAATATATGCATTCCATATACTATGGAATGCCCCCCCAAAAATTATTATTATTTTTTTTTTAAAAAAAGCTCATTTGTCTGACAAGACGTTTTAAATCTAGGAATTAGAATGTACATTTTGCATTAGAGTCCTGCAAAATTAATCTCCCACAACAACAACAAAAAGGAAATACTCAATTTATAGAACCACTGCAGAGTCTTGTATGGCTATGCTGCCTCCATGTGGAAAAAATAAAACTAGCTACACCATTAACATTTCTCCTCCTACACAGAAACTTTAAGTCCACAATTTGACAACATTCAGGGGTTTCTTAACAGGTTAATACAGGTAGTACTTGACCTACAACAGTTTATTAAGTGGCCAAAGTTAATGACGGCCCTGAAAAAAGTGACTTATTACCATTTTTCACACACATGACCGTATCCCCATGGCCATGTGATCAATTGGCAACTGACTCATATTTATGACAGTCGCAATGTCTCAGGGTCATTTGATCATGTTTTGCAAACTTCTGAGAAGCAAAGTCAATGAGGGAAGCCAGATTCACTTAACAACTGTGTTACTCATTTAACAACTGCGGTGATTCACTTAACAACTGTGGCAAAAAGGTTAAATGAGACAAAACTCACCTAGCAAGTGTCTCAGTTAACAACAGAAATTGTGGGCCCAATTATGGTCATAAGCTGAGGATTGCCTGTAAAGTAGGCATTGTTTCCACTACAGTTAATATATTGCTAACGGAAGAGAAACCAATAGCAAAATTTTGCAATATTATTTTAGAATGCAGTTTCATATCATAATTGTTTTAATTTGTACAGGGATATAAAGTGAAATGATAGAGCAAAAGAAAAACCTTCATTCAGGAACTTAAAATTCCTGACCAAAACACTTCAACAAATTGTTCCATACATGCATGCATCATGCATACAGACAATTAATTTTCCTTTTCTGGATTGTTGCCAAGGGTATACCAGAAAAACTGAAAAAATGCAGAGGATTCTTTCAATTCCTAGAGATTTCTTTTGCAAATTAGCTAAAAATATTGCAGGCTATGATTTTTTACAGGCACTGCAAGCTGAAAAAGGAACTGCTTTGGGGGGGAAATGTGCCCTTAAAAACAAGCAAGATTTAAATTATCCTCTAGGTGGCACTACTCGACAAATTTATCTAGTGTAAGATAGATGTATGTAAGGTAGACAAAACGCATTGGACAGCAGAAGCATCATTACTGTTTCTTCAACAAAGAAACAGTATTTATTGTGTCTTTAAAGGAGGTTTGGGCTAATGAGAGTGAAAGAGAGTGAGTGAGAGAGAGAGAGAGCTGATAGATACCGGTAGTTGATAGATACCAGACAGATATAGATAGATGGATAGAGATGGGGGAGGAGATACCAACAGATAGCTAGATCTATGTATATAAAATAGAAGTGTAGTGAGGTGTGTGTGTGTGTGTGCGCGCTCTATATGCTTCTACATGGAGCAACCACTCTCTCCCAAACTTGGCACATACATACTTTGGCATTGCAAGATCAGCACTGGGGCGGAGGGTGTCATAAAAGCCTTTGAGCAGTTCCCCCCCCCCCCAAAAAAAGGGGGGCAAAGTGGACATTTCACTTGCAAGCTCTACCACACAAGTGCAGAGCGTTACCAGGCAAGGCATGTAAATCGGAGGGTCTCCAGCCAATAGAGGCAAGGCATGCAAATCGGGCAAAGAATGCTGGGAACTGTAGGCTGCAGTGTTGTCATAAATATTTGGGCGAAACCAGGCTATCAGCTATTAGATAAGATAGATAGATAGATAGATAGATAGATAGATAGATAGATAGATAGATAGATAGATAGATATCCCTTCTCTTAACTCACACTGAACTACTTAAGAGAACACATTTCTTAAATAAATAGTAGAGATAATACGGTTGACATAAATGGTTGGTTTAAATGTTTTAATTACTTTTGGCACCCAAAATGCAATAAAGAACGTAGAAAAAAATCAGAATGTAAGAGGCTGATACAGTTAAGAATTGTATTCTCAATTCAAGCAAATATTTAGGTACCATATCCAACTGCTGTTAAGACCAGCTATTTAAAAAAAAAACTAGGAATTTTTTTAATCCTAAATACTACTGAAGTTAGTTTTATATTTCATTATGAGCTAACAAAACCATACACAATTTGGGTTATACAAGTGTTATAGTCCTCAACTTACAACAGTTCATTGAGTGACCATTCAAAGTTACAACAGCGCTGAAAAAGTGACTTATGACCATTTTTCACACTTACGACCACTGAAGAATCCCCAGGATCATGATTAAAATTCAGACGCTTGGCAATTGACTCGTATTTATGAACGTTGCAGTGTCCCCAGGGTCACATGATCCCCTTTTGCAACCTTCTCAGGAGTCAAGTCAATGGAGAAGCCAGATTCGCTTAACACCTGCAGAGATCCACTTAACAACTGTGGCAAGAGAGGTCATAAAATGGGGCAAAAGTCACTTAACAAGTGTCCCACTTAGCAGGTGAAATTTTGGGCTCCATCATGGTTGTAAGTTGAGGATCGCTTGTACCTTCTACAGATCTGTTCAGCAGCTGCAATCTATAACTACAGGATGCCAAATTCTGTGATTGTACTAAGAAGGCAGTTGGGAGCACTAAAACCACTTGGTTGGTGTGAACCATGGTGGCCCCAAGTGGTTAGAAAGCGGTACTGCATTCCCACTGCCAGCAGTTCAATCCTGACCGGCTCAAGATTGACTCAGCCTTCCATCCTTCCGAGGTCGGTAAAACGAGGACCCAGATTGTTGGGGACCATATGCTGACTCTATAAAACCACTTAGAGAGGGCTGCAAAGCACTGTGAAGCGCTATATAAGTCCAAGTGATATTACTATTTCCATGTGTTTATTTTCACAGAAGTTTAATCTGTATTGTTTTATGTGCTTTATTGCTTTTAAAAGTGTATGCAATGCATCACAGTCTCAGACACCATCTGGGTACCCTTGTCAAGTGGCAAAAACACAGATGCCACATCACCAAGGACACTACAGTCTCTAAGGAGAGAGGTCTGATTTAAATGCGGGTTGGAAGGCGATTCAATTAAGCGAATGTACACTTGGCTCAAAAACCAGAAACGCTTATCAACCATTCCTTACTGGAGTGCAGTCAGATATCAAGAGGGTGCCCCAAGGTTTATTTATGGGCCATCTCACTCATCAGTATTTGAATTAATGACTTCAGTGGAGTGGCGGGGGAAAGATGGATCAAATCTGCAGATGGCACAAACTTGGGTGTGAAAGATAATACAGTACTTGAGCCAAGGAAGGAAGTTAAAAACCGTCTTAGCAGGTGAGAGAAACATGTGAAGAAAACAGAACAGATTTAAACAGAGAAGAAAGCCAAATTCTTAAACTGAGAAACATACATGAAATGCCCAGTGTTTGTAAATTACACCTTGTATTGGTTCTGGCTGCTGCATTTTGAAACTAGCTACAGTGAGTCCAAACAAAAGAGAAAAGGAGAGTAGAACAAGGATGGAGACTAGAATCCAAGCCCAGGAAAGAAAGATGGAAGGAAATGGACAGGTTTTTGCCTTCACAGATGGAGCTGATATCACTCATTGAATATCCCCAAGGTGCCTTGACTTTGTTTTTTAGCTACTGTATCAAGAACAATAAACGGGCAGAAAAATTAAAGACGAAGGTATTTGCAGCCCAGTTTGGTGCCAAAACACCCCCTTCCAACCTCACAGTTCAAGAAAAGAGAGCAGTGACATCTCTAGGAAGAGACCTGAACATCACAGTTTGCCGGCTGATAAAGGAAGATGCAGCAGTTGTAAGAAAAAGATTTGTTAATTTCTTGCAATAACTACTGAAGGACAAGAACACTGACAAGCCACAACTACCATCTTTACTTGGGGAAGCTACGCCATGCATAGAGCATCATCCTCATTTAATGACCCCGTAATGTCAGCGACAGAGAAAAGTCTTCTAGAGGTGTGGATCTTCAAGAACCATTGCCATCAAATAAACACAAAAACATAGAGAGGCAAAACAGACTTTAATAAAGAAAATAAAGTATAAACAGCTGACTACACTCTGCTAACTTAAATCTGCTTCTTGCCATAGCAAGAGACAAAACGAAAGGAGAATAAAAGGAGGAGTTGCGCAGATGCAATCTCGCTACTACCACCCTAAGGAATGTGAATTCAGCCAAAACATAAACCACCTGTATAGAATCACCATAGCAACAAGGAAGAGCCCAGTCCTGATACTGATACTTAATAAACCATGTTTACAAATGCAGCCTAGCTGACAAATACCATGACACATAATCCCTTGTGGGGTGGAGTCTGGGCAACTGAATGGAGCTGAGTGTTTTCTGGCCGGATGCCCTTCCTGTCGCCAGTGTGGAGGTTTTTTTCAGCAAATATATTCTCAGTATGCCCAGAGAGAGAAATATCTGTCTCTACCTAGGATCGAACTCACAGCCTCCTGACTGTGAGGTGAGATCTCCACCTCCAGGCCACTGCACCACTAAAGCTACTCCATGCACAGAGGGACTCCCCAAAATCTACAAAGAGGGAACCCCACTCAGACTAATTGTCCACAGCATCAATTCTGTCATCTACAATATTGCAAAGAAATGAAAAACAAAGGAAGTCCAGTTACCTCTTGAAAAAGTACCTTTGGGACAACCATGACCGGGATGACTGAGAAACTCCATAGAGATTCCTTTGAAAATGTTTTGCTTCTCATCCAAGAAGCTTCTTCAATTCTGAAGGAGAACTGAAGAAGCTTCTTGGATGAGAAGCAAAAAGTCTTCAA